>JAMLFY010000003.1:28659009-28737009 GCA_030441495.1 Dalbergia oliveri | reverse complement strand
GCATGAATACCTTGCCTACACCTAAATAATACATGGAACACACAAAATCCTCTTCCACAAGGCTGTAATGGCCGAAATTATTGAGTAATAAGTCAGAAAATTATTACACAAAAATCCAAAGAATGAAAACAAAGAATCATGAAAACATGGAAACATGATTCCATGTTTTAAGCCACCAAACAAAATGATTTTTCTTCATTTTTTTTCCTCTAATTTTTGGTCAGATTTTCTTCCTTCCTTTGTCCATTTATGAGCTGCAAAATCTCTATAAATAGGCATGCTTGAAGATAGTTTAGATGCTTAGTTCATAACTTACACAAATTCTAGTCTTAGGAGCACCAAAAGCTTTCTTTCTTTCTTTCTCTTGGCCAAATTTCCTTTCAGCTTTTCAAGGATATTTTGCTTCATTTCACTCAAGGAAACCAAGTTCTCTTCCTTTCTTTCAAATCAAATTAGGTAGGTAGGTGTTTCTAGGTTCATTTTATGCTAAGACAAGTTATGTTTCTAGCTCAAAAATGATGTTTTCATGAGGTTTCTTAGAAGTTTTCATTTTCATTTTCTTCTTCCTTTCTTTTTAAAGTATTTCAGCCATATGGCCTAGCTTATGATGAGACCATGGTTTGATGATGAGATTCTTGAGTGTTGGTTGTAAAGCTTTCACAAGTTAGATCTCTAAAACTTGAAGGTTTCACTAGTTTCCAAAGCTTCTAAAATTTCATTTTTTTTTTTCCTTATTTTCCTTTCATGGTTTTGGCCAAATGGCCTAGGAAGGAATGAAATGATGGCTTGATGATGACGACCTTGAATATGGGTTGTAAATCCATCACAAGTTAGGCCTCTAAAGCTTGAACATTCCATTTAATGAAAAACTTTAAAGAATAATGTTTTTATCTAGAGGTTTGAATATGAAATATGTATTTTTTTTTCTTTGTCTTGCTAAGATACATATATTGGGTTGAAATCATAATTCTCTTAAAGTCTTGAAGGAGCTCTAGTAAAGAGATCAAGTGAACTTGCATCCATGTTTAAGTTTATGCCTTGCATAGCCATATTTATTTTATGTCATAACTAAATTCTCAAGAATAAATAAATGAACTTGCATATCTCATGTTTAAATTTCAAGTTGTCACTTTCAAGCTTGCATTTCATGTTTAAATTTCAAGTTGTCACTTAATCTCTAAAGATAATAAAGAAGTTGCATCTCATGTTTATTTTATGCTCTCACTTTATTTTATAATGGCTAAAAGAATCAATGCATGACATGTTTATTTTATGTCATCACCTAAAAATCCTAGAGCTCAAAGACTTGCCTATGAATCATAAGCGAAGAAATGAGATAATTGGAGTTAAAGAATTTATTCTTTAAGAAGTCTTGAGAATTGGAGCTTAAAAGAAAATGTAATTCTCTTCTCCTCACCGGTATTAAACTCCGCTTCGGTTGCTTAAGATTCTCTTCTCCTTCTACTGGTCCTCTGCGGATTACGCTTCAGTTTCTTGCATCATGTTTATATTACAAGTTCTTGCATCATGTTTAATTTTCAAGTCATCACCTTAAATCTTAAAGATAAAGAAATGGAATTGCATATCATGTTTATAATTCCAAGCTATCACCTTATAAAGATAAGATTAAAATAAGGTTGCATAGCATGGTAATAATTCTAAGATGTCACCTAAATCTCTAAAGCTCAAGACTTGCTCCTTTTATCTTAAGTGAAAGATTTAATTATGAACATTCTTTCAAGTTATAAATCGGTCCCATGGTTAAGTTAGGCCTAAAGTCCTATGACTTCTTTCAAGTTTAACAAAAAGAATTAGTTCTAAAAGAGTTTTAAAACTTTGTAAGAATTTTATGGGAAGCTAGTAATTTTATGAGTACTTAAAATGTGATTTGATGCTTATCAAGAATTTGGTGTCATTGATTGATTCCCTGGTTTGTATGTTATAGTTGCTGTTGCAAACAATGAAAACTTATGCATCAAATAAGGACATATTTTGTTGGAAGGAAGTGTATTATTAAGAGTGCAATTTGGAAAGATTTCGGCTAAGGAAAGATTTGGTATTTAAGCGTGTCCATTGTGACCCACCTCTCTTTCCTGGGAATCTCCAGATGCATGATTATAGTTGATATATATTATTCCAAATAAGGTAAATAAGAAAATGTTAGAATTATTATGAATTGCGAATTTAACATGCAAAGACTTATTGGTGACTTAAAATTTATAAGAAAATGATCCTGGACCCATCAAACTATAGGTGGTGAAAAGGTGATTCTAGCCCCTAACTGTTCTCTCCAAAGGGTAGAGTCAGGACTTTAACTTATCAAAAATGATAAGTATATGCTAGTGACGACTAGTAAGGTATGAGCTCATAACCTAGATTACTCCCAAAAGGGTGGAGTATAGGGTGGCCCAAGGAAATAATGAGGATGATAAGATTTTAAAGTCACCTAAGGTACTAAAGAAATAAATTATGTGCACCATGTCCATGTGTAGCTATTATGATATTCTTCTGTGCATAACATACATGAGTTGATGATGAAAAATATGATGTTCTTCTATGCATGTTATATTAATGATGATGATGAGGAATATGATGTAATGATAAAAGAAAAGTTCATTATAAATATGACATGTTAAGATTATGATGCATTATAAGACGCATAATTAAAATTGGCCAATCTCGGTAAAAGTATTTTTGAACTTAAAATTTAATCTTCGTATGTTCACTATTTTATAATAACCAGAGATTCCTGGAGACTTTGATGATGACACCGTAGAAGGATCCACCTGAGAATTCTTTAGTAAGATTCTCACTCCCTTTCCATTACTGTCATTGTCTTAGATTCAAATGGCGACATTCGTCCTGTTCGTTGACACCCCTACTTGGGAATTCCACTATGATCCGGTGCATCATTCGTATCACTTTGAAGGAAGGTGCTCGGTTCGTGTTTTTATTTATGTAGGTCGTCCATTTGCACATCCTTCAGAAGGGTAGGAAACGGTTGTTCACGAGGTTAGCAGAGGTCGTCCATTTCCAGAGTATAATCCACGAATGAGATATCTGAAGTGATCCTTCAGAGGACCCTCCTCTATTTTGAGAGCTCTCTCCTACTCTCCGACGTGTAAGAGAGGGTAGTGAGGAAACAGTTGTTAGCAGAGGTTAGCAAGAAGATCGTCCATGCGACCCCGCCTGGTGCATCTCGTGTGCCCTCTTCCAAGGAAGCTCGTCATCGGGTTTCTTCCCGTTTCCAAGACAGGGCCCTAAGAGTTTAAGTAGTCTTAAGAGTGTTATACATCCATTTAGTAGCCTTCCTGAGCTTTTAAGGTTATCTAGTTTAGGGGCATGAATTTCCTTATAAATAGTTTCCTATGGTTTGAATATGTAAGATATGATGTATGAACTTAACTCACCTTTTGAGTGAGGTTATTGTATATATGTTGTGATGTGCATTATGGATGTTATGTGATGGAGCCAATATGATATATTTAGATTCTTAAATGTCTTATTTTACTACCGCTAATCATTTATGTTATGCGCGCTCACGATTTCAATTATGTTAAAAAAAAAGGCTCGTAATTTCACTAAGTATTTTCAAAATATGATGAAAGAACCAAAGCAAAGAGTAAAGTCTAGTCATTAATCCAATTCAACCTAGGTGTATTTGGTTAATTACTAGGGTGTTACATTTTGGTATCAGGTTTAAGCTTCACGAGCCTGAGGATTGGGACTGCTATGCTTCTAAAGCATAATACGTTAGTAATGTCATGTGTAGATGTTTATCATTAGGATGAGCTTGAGGATTAAAAATACGTGACTCCTGTATATTGAAAGTGCCATGGTAACTTGCTCACTTTGCATGGAATATTGGGCCTGATCATCTCATGTTGTTTTGTGTGTATAGGGACCAATGGCATGATGACAACAGAAGCGCAACAGGATAACCAAGATAATGAGACCACTGAAGCACTTCGCGATGTAGCAAGGACCATGAGAATGATGATGGAATGGATGGGTCAGGATCGTCAAGCTAATATAAATCAAGGACATGAAATTCCTGAACATGCTCGTTTGGGAATTCGTAAGGCGAATCCACCTGTTTCAAGGGACCCTGAATCCTAATGTAGCAGATGAATGGATTCGAAATATGAGAAGGTCTTTGCTGTAGTTCCATGTTCAGAAGACAGAAGGTCACTTTTGCCACCCACATGCTTGAGGGTGATGCCGGCTTTTGGTGGACTGGTGTTGAAGACTCCTGGAGGCAACAGAAATGGACATTGATTGGGAATTATTCAAGGTCCATTTTTACAGAAGTACTTTTGGAGTCGATTAGAAATGCTAAGGACATTGAATTCATGCAACTTGTCCAGGGGAATATGAATGTGGCTCATATCCTGCAGATTTGAGGAACTCATTAAGTTCTCAAGGATGTACCAAGGTAACCCGATGAGTATTGGAAATGCATTAAATACGAGTCAGGGTTAAAGAACTTAATGTGGCAGGTTGCGCACTTGGAAATCAGGGATTTCTCTACCTTAGTCAACAAATGCCGCATCATTGAAGAAGGGCAAAGGGTACTTGGAAAGTCTGAGAATATCATCAAAAGCTGACACCTCAAGGTCAACAGTTCAAGAGGCAAAATCGACCTCCATTTCCACATCAATCAAGATCACAAGTGCCACAAAGGAACTTTCATCAAGGAAGACCGAACAACAACAACAACCGCTATAATAATCCCAGCAATAATCGCAACAACAACAATAATAACAATAAAGGGAAAGCACCACAAAGAGGTCCGCAGCACCTCCACGACCCGTGCCATCCATGGAATGTCCTAAGTGCGGCAAGAATCATGGGAGCATGCCATGTCAGCCGGAACAAACGTGTGCTACCGGTGTGGAAAACCAGGTCATTACTCCCGAGAATGCACAGAAAGGAATCGCCAACCCCCAATCCCAAGCAGGAATACCAAGGAAGGGTATTCACCGTTAATGCCTGAAGAAACGACAAAGTCACGAAATCTCGTGGAAGGTAAGTGTAATATGTATGGTAGAAACTTAATTGTCCTGTATGATTGGCGCTTCCCATTCTTTTATCTCCCACTCGTGTGTTAAAACCCTTAACTTGCATATAACTGAGCTTCCTTTTGACCTTATTGTTTCTACCCTCCTGGAAAACCCGTTAGGACTTGTAAATGTTGTTTAGATTGCCATTTTGTTATTGAGAATAGATCATTTGTTTTAGATCTCATTTGCTTACCCATGCAAGGTTTAGATGTGATTCTTGGCATGGATTGGCTTGAAGCCAACGTGTCCTGTTAACCTGCTATGAGAAAACCATTACTTTTCTTCCTGTTCCCATTAGACCTAAGAAACCCATAAGTCTTTACATAACATTGGAAATGGACTGTGGTAAGGGTGAGAGTAAAGGTTATATTTTCCTAGCCGCTAGTGATGTAGACTTTGAGCAAAGTATCGATGAGATACCGATAGTAAGAAATTATCCAGAAGTATTTCCAGATGAGATACAGAGTTTCCCCCAAGGGAGAGATAGAGTTTTCCATAGAATTGCTTAGGTGCAGGTCCCATATCCATAGCCCCATCAGGATGTCCATTAGAGTTGACCGAGTTGAAAGCTCAATTGGAGGATTTATTGGAGAAAAAGTTTGTAAACCTAGTGCGTCACCTTGGGGAGCCCCGTGTTGTTTGTGAAGAAAAAGGATGGAAGTATGAGGATGTGTGTTGACTATAGGCAATTGAATAAAGTGATGGTGAAGAACAAATACCCTTTGCCTAGGATAGATGACTTGATGGACTAGCTTAAGGTGTAGTAGTGTTTTCTAAGATTGATTTGAGGACAGGTTACCACCATTAGGGTGAGAGATGAAGATATACAAAAACGGCCTTTCACACTCGATACGGCCATTTTGAGTTTGAGTAATGTCCTTCGGATTAACCAATGCTCCAGCCATTTTTATGGATTACATGAATAGGATCTTTAGACCCTATTTAGATGAGTTTGTGGTTGTCTTCATAGATGATATTCTCATCTACTCTAAGACCCACGAGGAGCATGAACGCCACCTAACCATAGTACTAGAGATCTTGAAGGAAAAGAAACTATATGCCAAGCTTTCTAAGTGTGAATTCTGGTTAGATGAGGTACAATTTTTAGGGCATGTAGTATCTAAGAAAGGAATTGCCTGTAGATCCTAGTAAGGTGGAAACGGTTGTGAATTGGGAAAGACCAACCACGTACTGAAGTAAGGAGCTTTTTGGGTTTAGTTGGTTATTACCGACGGTTTATCAAGAGATTTTCCAGATTTCCCTACCCTGACCAAGCTAACTAGGAAAAACACCCTTTTTTCATGGACCCCGAGTGTGAGAAGAGCTTTCAAGAGCTGAAACACAAGCTAACCTCAACCCCTGTTTTAGTATTACCGACCCCAATGTGCCTTTTGAAGTGTATGTGATGCTTCGAGAAAGGTTTGGGTTGTGTCCTGATGTAAAATAGGCAAGTGGTGGCCTACGCATCAAGACAACTTAAGCCGCATGAGGCAAATTACCCCACCCATGACCTTGAGTTAGCCAGCTCGTGTTTTTGCTCTAAAGATTTGGAGACACCATTTATACGGAGTGAGGTTTGAGGTGTTTTCGAATCACAAGAGTTTGAAATATCTCTTTGATCAAAAAGAGCTAAACATGAGGCAAAGAAGGTGGATGGAGTTTTTAAAAGATTATGATTTCGGGTTAAACTATCATCCAGGTAAAGCTAATGTTGTAGCTTGATGCCTAAGTAGGAAATCCTTACAAGTGTCCCGTTTGATGGTGAAGGAGGTTGAGTTAATTGCAGTTTAGAGACCTAAATTTAGGGATGACCTTGACCACTAAGGGCATAAGAGCTTGTCACCTTAGTGTGACGAGTGAATTCAAGGAAAGAATTGCTCAAGCCCAAAGGAAAGATAGAATTTCAAGAGACCTTAGAGGAGTAAGAGCTAATAAGTTGAAAGGTTTTACCCAAGGGAATGGTAGTTTATGGAGGTTTGAAGGTCGTATATGTGTACCTGCTAGTGATGACCTCCGAAAGGATATTTTGGAGGAAGCCCATAAGAGCCATTTTACCCTTCATCCGGGTGCCACCAAGATGTATCAAGATTTGAAGAAGATGTTCTGGTGGCCAAGATTGAAGAAGGATGTGTGCACATGGGTGAGTAAGTGCTTGGTGTGTCAAAAGTGAAGATTGAACACCAAAAACTTGGAATGTTGCAACCTCTATTCGATCCCTGAATGGAAGTGGGATAGTATCTCCATGGATTTTGTAACTGGACTAGGAGGACCCAAGCGAATCATGATGCCATATGGGTAATCGTGGATCGGTTGACTAAGTTAGCCCACTTTTACCTATTAAGGTGACTTATTCCTTGGATAGGTTAGCACAATTATATATCCAGGAGATAGTAAGATTACATGGAGTACCGTCAACAATAATATCGGTCGAGATCCGCAATCACGTCACGTTTTGGGGAGCCTTCAGAAGGCGTTTGGTCAACTGTCTAGCACGGCTTATCACCCCGACGGTCAATCTGAAAGAACTATCCAAACTTTGGAGGACATGTTGAGGGCATGTGTTTTAGATCAAAGAGGGAGTTGGGATAAGTACATTGCCACTGATTGAGTTTGCATATAACAACATTTATCATGCAAGTATCGGTATGGCACCATACGAGGCCCTCTATGGACGGAAGTGTCAATCACCTCTATGTTGGTATGAGCCCAGAAGAGCAAAGTCTACTGGACTGATATTGTGAGGGAAACAATGGAACAAATTAAGAAAATTAGGGATAAAATTCTTCCTGCTCAAAGTCGCAGAAAAACTATGCGGACAAGCGCGAAAACCGCTAGATTTTCAAGAAGGGGACCATGTGTTCCTAAGAATCACCCAGCAGGCATAGGACGAGCAATGAAAGTAAAGAAATTGAGCCTCAGAATTTCTTGGCCCATTGAAATCCTTAACAAAGTAGGATCAGTAGCCTCCGTATAGCCTTACCAGGAAGTCTCTCCAACCTTCATGATGTTTTCCATGTCTCCAGTTAAGGAAATATCATTCTAGATCCAAGTCATGTACTAGAGCCAGAACATGTACAATTAAGAGATGACCTAACGTTTAACTTACCACCCACGAGAATCGTTGACCAGGAGTTAAGAGTTAAGAAATAAGTCTTACCTTTGATCAAAGTAGCATGGGGACGAGGTGAAACGAAAGAAGTTACATGGGAGCTGGAATTAGATATGCAAGCACAATACAGGAGCTATTCTCTGGTAACGAATTTCGAGGGCGAAATTTTTTTAAGGAGGAGAGTGATGTAACGCCCCAATTTTTACTGTAATCTTCCTGTCATTAGAAATTACGAATTATCGTAGGTAAATATTATATAAAATTTGAGACCAAACAATCCTCAATAAAGGAATATAATGTTAGAAGAGAAGTTAGGAGCAATTCGTACAAGCATTGCAAACCCAATTTACTGTATGTGTAAAATGACCAAAATGCCCTGAGGTTATTTTACTCAGAAAATGAGGATCGTGGGCCCCACCCGTCCTCAAGGGGATGTTTTGAGGATAATAAAGGATTGTTTGTGTTATGTGTGTTAATAGCAGAAGAATCTTAATTTTGAGTTCGTCGCGAAATGACCAAAACGCCCCTCCAAGTTTTAACTCCGATTGTGCGACTAAGCCCGAACCTCACTAAAATATTTTAAAAGGTGTTTTTAAGTTATGAATGACCCTTGGTTAAGTTCGGATGGTCCAGGGCAAGATTTGGGTTAAATTACCATTTTTGCCCCTCTCATTGTGCAAGTTTTGCAAATTTTGAGATTTTTGATTTGTCTAACGAAACCTAAACAATATTAGGCTCAAATTAAAGCTTATTAAATTCTAATTACTAATCTAGAGTCAAAATTATTTATTTAGATTGATTAGAACCTAAAATTGCTTAAAACACCCAAATTGCTTAGTAATTCACTTAAGTCCTTAACGTAAATTCTCTAAATTACATAAATACCTTGCCTACACCTAAATAATACATGGAACACACAAAATCCTCTTCCACAAGGCTGTAATGGCCGAAATTATTGAGTAATATGTAACACCCGAAAATCATTTAAAAATTAATTTGAGCTTTGTTATTCATAATTTCATAAATCTGAGTCCAATGATGATGAGGGTGGCCCAATGGACCTGTAAAAAAAAAAAATTTCGGCAATGAATAGTAACCTTGCGGGCCGCGCTGCCGCGCTGAAACCCTGAGTCGGGCCCAGAAGAGTCCCGAAATTAGGAAAACATGGGAATAGGGTTAAAAATAGGTGGGATTGATAATTTTATACTTAAAATTAATTTTTGGGCAATATGGTTTATTGGGTACGGTGTTTACCGTTCGGTGAGATTTCGGTGTGTAGTTTCTTACACGAATGAAACTTCAGTGAAAGTTTGCCACCCATCTAGACAAGTGTGTGGCTTAGAAGAAGCCACACCATTGCCACTTTATTAGGACCAATAGGATGCTTACAAAAAAATTTCTACATTTATCTTTAAGAAAAGAAAACATTTTGGACTTGAAAATTCTATGCATTTTGTCATAAACTCATAAAATCAATATCTTATCATTTCCTTCATGAAAATTTTGTCCAGACCTCTCTAAGAACCATTCCTCCATTGTTCTTCCCTCAAACTCCATTAACAAGCTTCAAGCTTGCAAAACCCTAGCTCAAAGTCACTAAAACCACAAATTCTCTCCACTAAACTTATTCTATTCATCATAACCTACAAATCTAACCGATTATAATTTGAATCCATCACTTTTTCCAACCTTGAGGGCACACAATCAGAGGTTAAAGGAAGGGTTTGATGTTAGTGGGGAAGCTTGAAGTGAAGCAAAAGCATTCTAGAGCATCCTTTGGAGCATAGAGAAGAGCTCTCAAAGTAGGTTTTGTTGCCTTCCTTATGAAATTTTTCAATTCTGTTTTGGCTTGCCCTAATTCCGAAAATTTTGATGATATTGATGGTTAACATATTGATATTGATGTATGAATTTTTGTGTTGTGTTTGGATGGTTTTAAAATGGGTTTTCTCTCAAGTGAAATTGGAACTAGGTTGGTGGACTGATTTTCTGTTCTTAATCAGAATTTTTCACGAATTTTCTGGAAATTTTGTGGGTGGTTTCATGAACCATGAAAATTATATGTTGTAGTTAACCTCTTAGACTAAACACACGAATTTTTCTTAGGGTTAATTCTAAGGTTTGATGCCTCAAAAAAATTAGAAACCGAATTGTAACACTGTCTGAATTGTTGAGGCTGAAGTGACAAACATGCCCGAATTTTTAATCATAGCAATTGATTGAGATAGCTCCTGAAATTTTTACACAAGACTAATAACATGTTGAAATTCTAGGGCTAAATATTTTGAGAACACAAGTCTGGACTATGAATTTGTGGCTTTGACCACCAGAATTTCCTATTTTATTGAAGTGGTTATATAACTCGATTGCCCTGAAATTTTTATAGGTTGTCCTAGACACATTATAGTGTCATACAGAATTTTTTTGGCTCTTGGCATAGTTGTTTGATATGGCAATTAAATGTTGCACCCAGAACAACAACTTCTGCCAAAGTCCTGGAATGTGAGAATGAACTGGAAATTTGTGATAGTTTGATATCTATTCCAAGTCTATAGTATATGAATGCATGATAGTGACTTTAAGGTTTGGTTTATGAGAAATGAATGAAAATCACTTGTGATTGATTGTTTATATGTGAATTTGATGATGGTACATGTTTTAAGTAGAGAAATGAAAGTCCCCTATATTATGTGAAGGGCACAAAGGTCCCCTTAAATGAGTAAAAGGGACAGAGAAAGTCCCCTTTTTTGGGCATGGAAAGATCCTCTTTAATGGGCAAGGAAAGTCTCTTTTCATGGGCATGAAAAGAAAGTCCTTCAAATGTCCTAGGCACGTATATTCAAAATGTAATACTATGCTATTGAGTAGTATTATGTGTGTATATTAAGTGATTGAATAATAAAAGCTACCCACTTCGGAAAGATAATTTTGAAACTTTAAAATGAATCTTTAGTTTACATTACATGATCATATTTTTCTAATAAACGAAATGGCTGGGGCGATGACGATGACATTTATGATTGTGTATCTGGGGAGTTATCCTCCTGAGAATTGTGTAATTCTCACCCCTACGTTTTTGTGTTTCCGTGTCGCCTCCAGGTTGATCCAGAGGACTACGAGGTTGCTACACTAAAGGAATCGGATCGCAGTAGTTTAGTAGTTAGTGTTTTTATTATATTGTACTTAGTGGTGTGTATATGTTTGTAAACAAAAGGGAACATGTATGTATTCAAGCTCATAAAAGAGCTTCCTTTTGTATTTACTTATGAAATAAATAAATGTTTTGTGTATTTGTTGTATATATTTTAGAGTAGAACCACGAATTAGTTACTACTCGAACTAATCAATATTGCTATATAGATAACTAAGAAAGGTCCGCTAATTTATAAGTAACAACTCATAAGCATAATGTCATGACTTAAGGATGATGTTGTACTTGGGGATGTTACATAATAAGTCAGAAAATTATTACACAAAAATCCAAAGAATGAAAACAAAGAATCATGAAAACATGGAAACATGATTCCATGTTTTAAGCCACCAAACAAAATGATTTTTCTTCCTTATTTTTTTCCTCTAATTTTCGGTCAGATTTCCTTCCTTCCTTTGTCCATTTATGAGCTGCAAAATCTCTATAAATAGGCATGCTTGAAGATAGTTTAGATGCTTAGTTCATAACTTACACAAATTCTAGTCTTAGGAGCACCAAAAGCTTTCTTTCTTTCTTTCTCTTGGCCGAATTCCCCTTCAGCTTTTCAAGGATATTTTGCTTCATTTCACTCAAGGAAACCAAGTTCTCTTCCTTTCTTTCAAATCAAATTAGGTAGGGAGGTGTTTCTAAGTTCATTTTATGCTAAGACAAGTTATGTTTCTAGCTCAAAAATGATGTTTTCATGAGCTTTCTTTTAAGTTTTCATTTTCAGTTTCTTCTTCCTTTCTTTTTAAAGTATTTCGGCCATATGGCCTAGCTTATGATGAGACCATGGTTTGATGATGAGATTCTTGAGTGTTGGTTGCAAAGCTTTCACAAGTTAGATCTCTAAAACTTGAAGGTTTCACTAGTTTCCAAAGCTTCTAAAATTTCAGTTTTTCTTTCCTTATTTTCCTTTCATGGTTTCGGCCAAATGGCCTAGGAAGGAATGAAATGATGGCTTGATGATGAGGACCTTGAATATGGGTTGTAAATCCATCACAAGTTAGGCCTCTAAAGCTTGAACATTCCATTTAATGAAAAACTTTAAAGAATAATGTTTTTATCTTGAGGTTTGAATATGAAATATGTATTTTTTTTCTTTGTCTTGCTAAGATACATATATTGGGTTGAAATCATAATTCTCTTAAAGTCTTGAAGGAGCTCTAGTAAAGAGATCAAGTGAACTTGCATCCATGTTTAAGTTTATGCCTTACAGCCATATTTATATGTCATAACTAAATTCTCAAGAATAAATAAATGAACTTGCATATCTCATGTTTAAATTTCAAGCTTGCATTTCATGTTTAAATTTCAAGTTGTCACTTAATCTCTAAAGATAATAAAGAAGTTGCATCTCATGTTTATTTTATGCTCTCACTTTATTTTATAATGGCTAAAAGAATCAATGCATGTCATGTTTATTTTATGTCATCACCTAAAAATCCTAGAGCTTAAAGACTTGCCTATGAATCATAAGCGAAGAAATGAGATAATTGGAGTTAAAGAATTTATTCTTTAAGAAGTCTTGAGAATTGGAGCTTAAAAAAAGTAATTCTCTTCTCCCTCACGGTCCTATGCGAACTACGGGCTCCTTGCTTAAGATTCTCTTCTCCCTCTACTGGTCCCTGCGGATACCGCCGCTAGTTTCTTGCATCATGTTTATATTACAAGT
Organism: Dalbergia oliveri; assembly: GCA_030441495.1. Lineage (NCBI taxonomy): Eukaryota > Viridiplantae > Streptophyta > Magnoliopsida > Fabales > Fabaceae > Dalbergia > Dalbergia oliveri. The sequence continues at coordinate 28,723,972 of JAMLFY010000003.1, read as the reverse complement.
TCTTGCATCATGTTTAATTTTCAAGTCATCACCTTAAATCTTAAAGATAAAGAAATGGAATTGCATATCATGTTTATAATTCCAAGCTATCACCTTATAAAGATAAGATTAAAATAAGGTTGCATAGCATGGTAATAATTCTAAGATGTCACCTAAATCTCTAAAGCTCAAGACTTGCTCCTTTTATCTTAAGTGAAAGATTTAATTATGAACATTCTTTCAAGTTATAAATCGGTCCCATGGTTAAGTTAGGCCTAAAGTCCTATGACTTCTTTCAAGTTTAACAAAAAGAATTAGTTCTAAAAGAGTTTTAAAACTTTGTAAGAATTTTATGGGAAGCTAGTAATTTTATGTGTACTTAAAATGTGATTTGATGCTTATCAAGAATTTGGTGTCATTGATTGATTCCCTGGTTTGTATGTTATAGTTGCTGTTGCAAACAATGAAAACTTATGCATGAAATAAGGACATATTTTGTTACCTGGAAGGAAGTGTATTACTAAGAGTGCAATTTGGAAAGATTCTAGCTAAGGAAAGATTTGGTATTTAAGCGTGTCCATTGTGACCCACCTCTCTTTCCTAGGAATCTCCAGATGCATGATTATAGTTGATATATATTATTCCAGAATAATCTAAATAAGAAAATGTTAGAATTATTATGAATTGCGAGTGTAACATGCAAAGACTTATTGGTGACTTAAAATTTATAAGAAAATGATCCTTGGACCCATCAAACTATAGGTGGTGAAAAGGTGATTCTAGCCCCCTAACCTGTTCTCCAAAGGGTAGAGTTAGGACTTTAACTTATAAAAAATGATAAGTATATGCTAGTGACGACTAGTAAGGTATGAGCTCATAACCTAGATTACTCCCAAAAGGGTGGAGTATAGGGTGGCCCAAGGAAAATAATGAGGATGATAAGATTTTAAAGTCACCTAAGGTACTAAAGAAATAAATTATGTGCACCATGTCCATGTGTAGCTATTATGATATTCTTCTGCATAACATACATGAGTTGATGATGAGAAATATGATGTTCTTCTATGCATGTTATATTAATGATGATGATGAGGAATATGATGTAATGATAAAAGAAAAGTTCATTATAAATATGACATGTTAAGATTATGATGCATTATAAGACACATAATTAAAATTGGCCAAATCTCGGTAAAAGTATTTCTGAACTTAAAATTTAATCTTCGTATGTTCACTATTTTATAATAACCCCAGATTCCTGGAGACTTTGATGATGACACTGTAGAAGGAGATACCTACTGAGAATTCTTTAGTAAGATTCTCACTCCCTTTCCTTTATTTCCGTCATTGTCTTCAGATTCAGATGGCGACATTCGTCCTGTCGTTGACACCCCTACTTGGGAATTCCACTATGATCCGGTGCATCATTCGTATCACTTTGAAGGAAGGTGCTCGGTTTGTGTTTTTATTTACGTATGTCGTCCATTTGCACATCCTGTCCCTAGTTATCGTTTTTCTCCTACTTCTCCCTATGGCGATGAAATGGTTTTCGAACATGCACGTCCACTTGATGAAAGAATGTTACGTTCTTATCCCGCCTCATCTGCTGTCCATGGGTTTCCAGAGTATAATCCACGACGAGATATTCTGAAACTGATCCTTCAGGAGGACCCTCCTACTCATGCTTATTCTTGAGAGCTCCTCCTACTCTCCCACGTGTAAGAGAGGGTAGGAGGAAACAGTTCAGTCGAGGTTAGCAAGAAGATCCATGCAACCCAGCCTGGCATCTCGTGTGCCCCTTCAAGGAAGCTCGTCAGTGGAACGGGGTCTTCCCGTTTCCAAGACAGTGGCCCTAGAGAGTTTTAAGTAGTCTTAAGAGTGTTATACATTGTTTTAGAGTAGCCTTCCTCAGCTTTTAAGGTTATCTAGTTTAGGGGCATGAATTTCCTTATAAATAGTTTCCTATGGTGTGAATAAGTAAGATATGATGTATGAACTTAACTTACCTTTTGAGTGAGGTTATTGTATATATGTTGTGATGTGCATTATGGATGTTATGTGATTGAGCCATTATGATATATTTAGATTCTTAAATGTCTTATTTTACTCCGCTTAATCGTTTATGTTATGCGTGGCTCACGATTTCAATTATGTTAAAAAAATGGCTCGTAATTTCACTATGTATTTTCAAAATATGATGAAAGAACCAAAGCAAAGAGTAAAGTCTAGTCATTAATCCAATTCAACCTAGGTGTATTTGGTTAATTACTAGGGTTGAACAAACACCTTTACCCGGTAGAACACAGGAGGTGTATTTTGGTCATTTTGAACCAAAGTTCAGAAAACGAGATTTTCACCACGATATGAAATGACAGATACAATCCTCTTCAAACATTGAGTTGACCCATTTAGGACTGGGTTTACTCTGCTTAAGCTGGGTAGAAATGACCTCAGGGCATTTTGGTCATTTGAACTCAATACAAAAGAATGGTTACAACCATACCCCCAAGGGTTTCCTTCTCCTCACCGTAGCAAGCGAAATGCATCTCGGCATGTCACATATGAATCATTCTTTTCAAAACTTTTCTCAAGTCCCTCAAATTCGATGGAAAATTCGGTAGCATATCGACTATCTGAATTTCCTCAAATTGAGTTATGCCACATAACTTAATAACACATGTTGTTCTCATGAAATATCTCAATCGAGTACATACTTATTCTTAGGAGCATACCCTCCTAGCTCATTTCATGTTCTCTTCTCATGCATCTCAAGCATAATGTATCACATTATCACAACAACATGTCTCAAATACACATTTAGTCTCATTCTTCATGACATTAACATATTCTCATTATCACAAGTATACCCACTCGGTCTAATTCTCACATCACACCTCCTATCTCATGGTGTCTTATGGCCCTTTTGGGTCTTAAACTTGTATTCCAATTATCCTAACTTCCATTATGAGTCTTTATTACTCCTAAGGGATCATCACCTATTATTTCCTCTAATGTTTATCCTTACTAACATATCCATACAGCACTTCACCACCTTGGGCATAATTTGTCATGTGATTACGGGTCCTAGAATCTCCGTCTTTGACCTTTTCTAAGTTCCGTTTTCGCCTAAAACCCTATAATCAACTGCTAAACCAATTATGAGGGATTCCTACACATATCCACTAATTATGAACCATTTTTCTCAAGTCCAATTATGCTGGAATAGAATTTATAATTTGTGCATCTAAGTGTTCTAGAATTCACATTTTAAGTCCTTTTTAGTTACTTGTTCTTTCTAAACTTCCCTAAATCGTTCCTTGCTTCACTCAAACATAATTTTACACATTTTAACACCATCAAATAGAATTTATATGGTGGCCAATGTGCACAAGGCAGAACCGAAACATAAGCATCAAATAGTCACATAATCTCATGATTTAAATGCATATAAGTTGCTAGTTTTCTTGGAATCATTTTAGTAACTCAAAACTTTTAGAAACCAATTTATCTCATTAAAATCATACAAAAATGGGTAAGGTCAATAGCTAAATTATTTAGCTCAAGAAATAGATTTAAACATAAAACTTTGTTCATAATGTTCTTTAAGTACTCCTAAGCTTAGAAAAATTCCAAGACTTAGACTATGGGCACTTATGATTAGATGAACTCATCTCAAGTTCATCATCATCATCACAAGGCCGAAATGGCATTCTTGAAATGCCTCCATTTTCTAAAACTTTATGTAAGATACTTGGGCAAGTCTTTGAGCTCTAGGAGGTTTAAGTGATGGCATAAACTTAAACATGATATGCACTTATTTTATTCTTTATTAGAAAATAAAGTGAGAGCATAAAATAAATATGGGATGCAACCTCATTATTATCTTTAAAGATTAAGTGATGACTTGAAATATAAACATGAAATGCAAGCTTGGAAATTTAAACATGATAATGCAAGTTCATTTAGTTTATCTTGAGAGTTTAGTGATGGAATCAAAGTAAACATGATATGCAAGGCATAAACATAAACATGTGTGCAACTCATTTTATCTTAGCTAGAGCTCTTACAAGACTTTAAAGGAACATTATAACCTTAACCCAATATGTATCTTAACAACATAAAGTGAGCTTTAGAGTTCTTAGCACCAATTCTTCAAAGAAGCCTTTGGTTTTGAACTTCATCATCAAGCTCAAGAAAATGTACACAAAGCTCAACACTTTGTTTAAACAAAATACAAAAACTAAGTCATATTCTTTATTTTATTGCTCATGGGCTTCAATCTAGAGTAAAACTCTTAGAACGGCTGACCAACTTTAAGGTTGGCAAGGGTAAGCTTAGAGCTCTTTGAAAACATATGATTAATTTTCTTAACAAAACTTTTGTGATCTACTTAACATTTTTAACAAACTTTGTTCAAATAAAGGAAGAGGAAACGAAATCATGATAGGGAAAGGAAGAGGAAACCAAAAACTTATGAGGAGGAAAAGGAAGAAAAAATCGAAATCATAAGCAAGAAAAAAAAGAAAGAAACCACAAGCATATATGGTCAAGACCAAGTTTTTCAAGCTTTAGAGGTTTCTCACATGACATCAACAAGTCATTATCTTGAAACCTCATCATCAAGCCAAAGTCTTTCTCATGAAAAGGCCTCTTGGCCAAAAAGGAGAAAAGAAAAGGAAAGCTTAGAAAACCAAGAGAAAACTAGAACTTTTCTTAAGGAAAACAAGTAAAAACTTTAAAACAAAATCCCTACCTAAAGGAAGTCTTTGGAAAGGATGAAAGAAAGCTTGATTCTTGAAGGAATGAGAAGACAAAATCTTCTCTTAAAGGTGTGTATGGATTCGGCCAAAGGGGAAAGTCAAGGAAGATGATTTTTCCTTGAGGTTGCAAGCTTGGAATGGAAAGTTTGAGTGTTTAAGAGGTGGTTTGAGGTGAGGAGTGGTGGTTTATGGTTGTTTGTGGTGGTGGCAAGGTTTCTTTGAGGAAGGAAAAAGAAAGCAAGATGAAGAGAAATTTGAGAGAAATTGAAGGAAAGTGCAAGAAAGCCAAACTTAGCAAATGATCTAAAGTGTAACAAGGTTCTTCCAAGCTTGGTATTTATAGGAATTTTGCAACATGGATGCTGCACAAAGGGAAGTGGCCGACGGCCAAGGAGGAGGAAAAAGTGAGGAAAATATCTCTTTACATGGGTATGGGCTTAGGCATGGCAAGCATGGTTGAAAACATGGTCAAGGTATGGCTTGAGGTATGGCCTTTGAGTGAGAATTAATCAACATGTGACACTTCTTTAAGGGTATGTATTCGGCCAGGTTTGCAACCCAAAGGGGAGGAGAAATTGTTCATGTAATTGTGTTTTAATGATGTGTTTAGGTGTTTCTTTGATTAAGGTTTTGGTTAGGAGTTGTAAGAAAGTGTTTAGGTGAGGTAATGGCTAATTAAGGTTGTCAAGACTTGATTAGGAGAGTGATCTTGCTAGATTAACAATTTAAAATCATTTTTTAGTCAAATGAGGTATGGGCACAATTCCTTAATTTAAGAATTGGAGAGAAAATACTATTCAAGATTCCATGACTAGGAATCTTGAATTAAATAATGTAATTAGAGTTTAACTAAGCAATCTTAGGTTCTAATTAACCTTAATAAATTATTTTGACTCTAGATTAATTATCGAAATAAATTAATCTTCGATTAGAGCCTAATATTGCTTAGGTTTGCTTAATTACTTCATTAGGCTCATGTACACTATTCTAGGGGCAAAATGGTAATTTTGCACTAAAACTGACCGGGACCTAGGCTAACTAAACATCAAAAACCACTCATAAACATCATTCCAAACTTTCTAGATAAGTTCCGGGCTCAAACGGCACCTTTACCCGTAAAACACTACAGGGGTATTTTGGTCATTTTGAGCCAAAAATTCAAAACGAGATTTTCACTTTGGATATCAAAATACACAAGTTATAATCCCCTTCAACATTAAGTTGACCCATTTGAGGACTGTTGGGTCAACTTCCCTAGAATTCGGGTAAAAATGACCTCAGGGGCATTTTGGTCATTTGTACTCAATAGAAAAATTAGGGCGTTACATTACTCCTTTCCTTAAAAGAATTTCATCCTCGAAATTCGTTACCTTAGAAAAGCTCAGGACACTTCATCCGCATTAACTCTAACTCCCGCGTGATTCTTCCGTCTTGTCGTGTCCCCACGCACTTTCACCAAAGGAACGGACTTGTTCCCTCAACCGCTTGACACCATGGTGCACGATCCTCGTTGGTGGTAGATTGAAAGTTAGGTCCTTAACTGCACATGCTCTAGCTCTAACACATGGCTATCGGTTTGGTATTTTCATAGCTTGGAGATGTGAAAACGTCATGAAGATTTGACAAGTTAGGAGGTAGAGCTATTTTGTAGGCTGTCCCGACTCTCTGAAAATTTCAAAAGGACCGAGAAGTCGGGACTCAACTTCTTGACTCGCATGGCTCTACCGTATGCCTGTAGTGGGGGTAATTCTTAAGAAAACATGCTCGCCTCCTTGGAATTCTAACGGCTTTTGCCACTTGTCCGCATAGCTCTTTTGTCCGTCAGCAATCAAGATTTTATCCTTGATCTTTCTTATTTGTTCCGTGGTTTCCCTTACTACTTATGGTCCCAAAACACTTTGTTCTTCGGGATCATGCCAACACAAAGGCGACTGGCACTTCCTCCGTACAAGGCTTCGTACGGTGCCATATTGATGCTCGCATGATAATTGTTGTTATACGCGAACTCATAAGTGGTAGGTACTTATCCCAACTCCCTTTTCTATCCAAAACATATGCCCTTAGCATATCCTCCAAGGTTTGGATAGTCCTTCTATAGTCTATCCGTTTGAGGGGTAAGTCATGCTTAAACAGAGCTTGAACGAAACGCCTTTTGAAAGGCTCCCAAAAAATGTGACGTAAACCGCAGATCTCGATCCGAGATTATCGTTGATAGAACTCCGTGTAACCTCACTATCTCTTGGATGTACAACGGGCTAGCTTATCTAGGGAAAAGGTTATCTTGATAGGTAGGAAATAGGCCGACTTGGTTAACCTGTCCACTATTACCCAAATAGCGTCATGCCGGCTTGGGTCCTAGGTAGGCCGGTATGAAATCCATAGAAATACTATCCCACTTCCATTTGGATAGATAAGGGTTGTAATATTTGAAGGCTTTTGGTGCTCAATCTTCACCTTTTGACAGACCAAGCACTTACTAACCCAGGCAACTACGTCCTTTTCAGTCCTGGCCACCAGAACATCTTCTTTAAATCTTGATACATCTTGGTGGCACCAGGATGAATGGTGAAGTGGCTTTTGTGGGCCTTCTCCAAGATGCTTTCTTGGAGGTCACCATCTTGCGGTACACAAATCCGCCCTTCAAATCTCCACAACCCATCGGTCCCTTGCTCAAAACCCTTAAGCTTACCCGCCTTAACTACTTCGAGGGTCTCCCTAAACTCCTCACTTTCCGCTTGTGCCATCATAACCCTCCGTTTAAACCCACTAGTCACTTGTAAGATGACACATCTTCACACTCTTTTTTGACATGACATCCCCAAATTCATATCCCTAAACTTCTCTATTAGCTCAACTTCCTTGACCATCATGTGAGAGGCGTAACGATTTTTGACTCAAGGCATCGGTGACCACATTGGCCTTGCCTGGGTGGTAACTTAAGCCAAAATCATAGTCCTTTAGAAACTCTATCCATCTCTTTGCCTCATGTTTAACTCCTTTTGATCAAATAGATGCTTAAGACTCTTATGATCAGAGAAAAATTCAAACCTTACTCCAATAAGTGATGCCTCCAAATCTTCAAGGCAAACACTATGGGAGCCAATTCTATGTCATGGGTGGGGTAGTTCACCTCATGAGGCTTGAGTTGTCTAGATGCATAGGCTACCACTTGCCTATTTTGCATCAACACACAGCCTAAACCCTTACCCGAAGCATCACAATATAACTCGAAGGGTACATTGGGTTGGTAAAACCAAAACTTGGTTGAGGTTAACCTTTCCTTTAACTCTTGGAAGCTCTTCTCACAATCGAGATTCCATGAAAACGGGGTGTTCTTCCTAGTGAGCTTGGTTAGGGAAGGGCAATCTGGAAAATCCTTTTGTAAACCTACGGTAATAGCCTGCTAAACCCAAAAAGCTTCGTATTTCCGTTACGGTGGTTGGTCTATCCCAATTCATCACGACTTCTATCTTACTAGGGTTAACGCTATACCTCCTTTCGACACTACATGTCCCAAAAACTTTACCTCCTCCAACCAAAATTCACACTTAGAAAGTTTCGCATATAGCTTTTTCTCCTTCAACACCTCTAAAACCATCCTTAGATGACTTTCATGCTCCTCGTGAGTCTTCGAATAGATGAGTATATCATCTATGAAAACGACCACGAACTTATCTATAGGGTCTAAAGATCCTATTCATGTAGTCCATGAACACTGTAGGAGCATTTGTCAATCCAAAAGATATCATGACGAACTCAAAGTGTTCGTACCGTGTTCTAAGGCGGTTTTAGGTATATCCTCATCTCTCACCCTAATTTGGTGGTATCCAACCTTAAATCAATCTTAGAGAATACCACTGCTCCTTTTAATTGGTCCATGAGATCAGCAATCCTAGGCAAAGGGTATTTGTTTTTCACCATTACACGATTCAATTGCCTATAATCTATACGCAACCTCATGCCCCATCCTTCTTCTTAACAAACAAGACTTGGGGCTCTTTATCTGAAGTACTAGGTCATATAAAGTTCGTCTCTAACAACTACTCCAACTGGTTTTATCTTTTAGCTCTATGGGGGACATTCTATAAGGGGCTATTGAGATAGGTCCGTTCTTGGAACCAATTCAATGGAGAACTCCACCTCCCTCTCAGGAAGGGAACTTGTAACACCCTAATAATTAACCGAATACACCTAGTTTGTATCTGATTAATTACTAGACTTTGCTCTTTGTTTCAATTCTTTCATCATACTTTGAAAATACTTAGTGAAATTACGAGCCATTTTTTTTTGTTAAAACATAATTGAAAATGTGAGCCGCGCATAACGTGAACAATAATGAAATAAAGCGATAACGTGAAGACATAGCATGAAAAACACATCATATTGGCTCCATCATATAACATCCATAATTACATAACACATAGATAGTTTGCCTACCAAGAATAAGACTAAGGTGTAGGCAATCTAACAAAACATAAATAATATATGGATGGAAGGACATCCATTAATGGCACCTAGTAATAACACTCCAAGGATAGGGATAGATATTTGAAATATACGAGTGAAACTAGCAGGATCAAGTTCAGCTACCAGGTGAAAGCCTCAATGTGATTCACGAACGCTTTCTTCTATTTCTTAAGACGAGATGGAAAGAAAAAATAGAGGAGTGAGAAACTTATAAAAAGAATCTCAGGAGGGTACTCACCTCATGATGCATTGTGTCATCATCATCGTCCCCAGGAACCTCTGGGTTATTATGAAATAATGAGCATGCTAAGATTGATTTATTAAGTTTGAAAATATACTTTACCGAGGTTCGTCGTTTTAATCATGCGTCTTATAATGCATCATAAACTTAGCATGTCATGTATATAATGAAATTTTCCTTTCATATATATTAACATAGTTATGCATAAAATCACATCATATTCCTCATCATCATTTCATAATACTATGCATAGCAGAACATCATATTTCTCATCATCATCTCATAAATACTATGCATAGTAGAACATCATATTCACATAATGCATTTACTTAGTTTCTTAGGTGACTTAAAATTACTTTCATCATCATTTTCCTAGGCCACCCTATACTCCACCCTTTTGGGAGTAATCTAGATTATGAGCTCATACCTTGCTAGTCGTCACCAACACATACTTATCCCTTTTGATAATAAAAATTCCGTCTCTACCCTTTTGAGAGAACGGACTAGGGGCAAGAATCACCTTTTCACCGCCTATAGTTTGACGGTCCAAAGGATCATTTCTCAGGTTTTCCACGTATAGTTTGATGGGTCCAAAGGGTCATTTCCTCATATTTTGAGTCACCTTTAAGTCTTTGCATGTTATATCATAATCATCAAGATGCATGAACATTCTCATTGTTTGCAATACTTGCACGAATTGCTCCTAACTTCTCTTCTAACGTTATATTCCTTTATTAAGGATTGTTTGGTCTCAAATTTTATATAATATTTACCTATGGCAATTTCGTAATTCCTAATGATAGTAAAAATTACAGTAAAAATTGGGCCTACACTCCCCTCCTTAAAAGAATTTCGCCCTCGAAATCGTTATCTTAGAATAGCTCGGGTATTATGTTTGCATGTCTATTTCCAGCTCCATGTAAATTCTTCCGTTTCACCTCGTCCCCATGCTACTTTGACTAGGGGTACAACCTTGTTCCTTAACTTGCAACTCCTCAACGATTCTCGTGGGTGGTAAGTTAAACGTTAGGTCATCTCTTAATTGTACATGTTCTGGCTCTAGTACATGACTTGGGTCAGAATGATATTTCCTAACTGGAAACATGGAAAACATCATGAAGGTTGGACAGAGGTAGGGGTGGCTATACGGTAGGCTACAGACCCTATTTTGCTAAGGATTTCAAATGGACCAAGAAATCTGGGGCTCAATTTCTTTACTTTCATTGCTCGACCTATGCCTGGTGGGGGTGATTCTTAGGAACACATGGTCCCCTTCTTGAAAATCTAGCGGTTTCGCCGCTTGTCCGCATAGTTTCTGTCGACTTTGAGCAGGAAAGAATCTTATCCCTAATCTTCTTGATTTGTTCCGTCGTTTCCTCACAATATCCGTCCAAGTAGACTTTGCTCTTGGGCTCATACCAACATAGAGGTGATTGACACTTCCATCCATAGAGGGCCTCGTATGGTGCCATACCGATACTTGCATGATAACTTGTTATATGCAAATTCAATCAGTGGAGGTACTTATCCCAACTCCCTCTTTGATCTAAAACACATGCCCTTAACATGTCCTCCAAAGTTTGGATAGTTCTTTCAGATTTACCATCCGTGGGGTGATAAGCCGGGTTAACACAGCTTGAACCAAATGCCTTCTAAAAAGCTCTCCAAAATCATGACGTAAATCGTGGATCCCAATTAAATTATCGTCGACGGTACTCCATGTAATCTTACTATTCTTATATATAACTATGCTAACCTATCCAAGGAATAAGTCACCCTAATAGGTAAAAAGTGGGCTGACTAGTCAACCGATCCACTATTACCCAAATGGCGTCATGATTCGCTTGGGTCCTTGGAGTCCACTTACAAAATCCATGGAGATTCACCTTTTGACACACCAAGCACATATTCACCCATGTGCACACATCCTTCTTCAATCCAGGCCACCAGAACATCTTCTTCAAATCTGTGATACATCTTGGTGGCACCAGGATGAAAGGTAAAATGGCTCTTATGGGCTTCCTCCAAAATATCCTTTCGGAGGTCACCACTAGCAGGTACACATATACGACCTTCAAACCTCCATAAACTATCATTCCCTTGGGTAAACCTTTCAACTTATCAGCTCTTATTGCCTTTAAGGTCTCTTGAAATTCTGTATCTTTCCTTTGGGCTTGAGCAATTCTTTCCTTGAATTCACTCGTCACACTAAGGTGACAAGCTCTTATGCCCTTAGTGGTTAAGGTCATCCCTAAATTTAGGTCTCTAAACTGCTCAATTAACTCAACCTCCTTCACCATCAAACAGGACACTTGTAAGGATTTCCTACTTAGGGCATCAGCTACAACATTAGCTTTACCTGATGATAGTTTAACCCGAAATCATAATCTTTTAAAAACTCCATCCACCTTCTTTGCCTCATGTTTAGCTCTTTTTGATCAAAGAGATATTTCAAACTCTTGTGATCAGAAAACACCTCAAACCTCACTCCGTATAAATGGTGTCTCCAAATCTTTAGAGCAAACACGAGACGGCTAACTCAAGGTCATGGGTGGGGTAATTTGCCTATGCGGCTTGAGTTATCTTGATGCGTAGGCCACCACTTGCCTATTTTGCATCAGGACACAACCCAAACCTTTCTCGAAGCATCACAGGACACTTCAAAAGGCACATTGGGGTCGGGTAATACTAAAACAAGGGTTGAGGTTAGCTTGTGTTTCAGCTCTTGAAAGCTCTTTCTCACATCTCGGGGTCCATGAAAAAGGGTGTTTTTCCTAGTTAGCTTGGTCAGGGGTAAGGAAATCTGGAAAATCCCTTGATAACCGACGGTAATAACCGCTAAACCCAAAAAGCTCCTTACTTCAGTTACCGTGGTTGGTTTTCCCAGTTACCTTTCCACCTTACTAGGATCTACAATTTCCTCTCTTAGACACTACATGCCCTAAAAATTTCACCTCATCCAACCAGAATTCACACTTAGAAAGCTTGGCATATAGTTTCTTTTCCTTCAGGATTTCCAGGACTATGGTTAGGTGGCATTCATGCTCCTCGTGGGTCTTAGAGTAGATGAGAATATCATCTATGAAGACAACCACGAACCTGATCTATAGGGTCTAAAGATCCTATTCATGTAATCCATAAAAATTGCTGGAGCATTGGTTAATCCAAAGGACATTACTAAACTCAAATGGCTGTATCGAGTGCAAAAGGCCATTTTTGGTATATCTTCATCTCTTACTCTAATCTGGTGGTAACCTTACCTCAAATCAATCTTAGAAAACATTGTTGCACCTTTAAGCTGGTCCATCAAGTCATCTATCCTAGGCAAAGGGTATTTGTTCTTCACTGTCACTTTATTCAATTGCCTATAGTCAACACACATCCTCATACTCCCATCCTTTTTCTTCACAAACAACACAGGAACTCCCCAAGGTGACGCACTAGGCCTAACAAACTTTTTCTCCAATAAATCCTCCAATTGAGCTTTCAACTCTCAATCTAATGGGGACATCCTGGATGGGGCTATGGATATGGGACCTGCACCCGGAAGCAATTCTATGAAAACTCTATCTCTCTCTTGGGGGAAAGTCTGGTATCTCATCTAAATACTTCGGGATAATTCCTTACTATTGGTATCTCATCGATACTTTGCTCAAAGTCTACATCACTAGCGGCTAGGAAAATATAACCTTTATTCTCACCCTTACCACAGTCCATTACCACAGTAGTTATGTACAAACTTATAGGTTTCTTAGGTTCAGGGAAGAGGAAGAAAAGTAATGGTTTTCTCATAGGCTTAACAGGTACACGGTTGGCTTCAAGCCAATCCATGCCAAGAATCACATCTAAACCTTGCATGGGTAAGCAAATGAGATCTAAAACAAATGATCTATTTTTAATAACAAAATTACAATCTAGACAACATCTACAAGTCCTAAAGTTTTCCAGTTGGGTAGAAACAACAAGGTCAAAAGGAAGTTCAATCACATGTAAGTTAAGGTTTTTAACACATGAGTGGGAGATAAAAGAATCATATAGTACAATTAAGTTTTTACCATGCATGTTACACTTACCTTCCACGAGATTCCTGACTTTGTCGTTTCCTAGGATTAACGGTAAAAACCCTTCCTTGGTACTGGCTTGGGATTGAGGGTTGGCGGGTTCCTCTCGTGCATTCTCAAGAGTAGTGGCCTGGCTTTCCACACCGATAGCAAACATTTGTTCCTGCTCGACATGGCATGCTTCCATGATTCTTGCCATACTTGGGACATTCTGTGGATGGTGGGGGTCGTGGAGGTGCTGCGGAACCCTTTGTGGTTCTTTCCCCTTGTTGTTGTTATTGTTGTTGTTGTGATTGTTGTTGGGGTTGTTGTTGTAGCCGGTTGCGTCATAGCGGTTGTTGTTGTTGTTCGGCCTTCCTTGTTGAAAGTTCCTTTGTGGCACTTGTGATCTTGATTGATGTGGAAATGGAGGTCGATTTTGCCTCTTGAACTGTTGACCTTGAGGGTGTTTTTGATGATATTCTCAGACTTTGAAGTACCCAGCTTCTACCCTTCTTCAATGATGCGGCATTTGTTGACTAAGGTAGAGAAATCCCTAATTTCCAAGTGCACAACTGCCACATTAAGTTATGCCTTTAACCCTTACTCGTATTTAATGCATTTCCAATACTCATCAGGGTTACCTTGCTACATCCTTGAGAACTTAATGAGTTCCTCAAATCTTAGGATCCTGAGCCACATTCATATTCCCCTTGGACAAGTTGCATGAATTCAATGTCCTTAGCATTTCTAATCGACTCTGAAAGTACTTCTCATAAAAGTGGACCTTGAATAATTCGCAATCAATGTCCACTTCGGTTGCCTCCAGAAGTCTTCGAACACCAGCCCACCAAAGGGCATCACCCTCAAGCATGTGGGTGGCAAAAGTGACCTTCGCTCCTTCTGAACATGGAACTACAGCAAAGACCTTCTCAATATTCCGAATCCATTCATCTGCTACATTAGGATTCAGGGTCCCCTTGAAAACAGGTGGATTCGCCTTACGAATTTCCCAAAACGAGCATGTTCGGGAATTTCATGTCCTTGATTTATATTAGCTTGATGATCCTGATCCATTCGTTCCATCATCATTCTCATGGTCCTTGCTACATCACGAAGTGCTTCAGCGGTCTCATTATCTTGGTTATTCTATGCCACGTTCCTAGTCTGTTGTCGACGTGCCATTGGTCCCTATACACACAAACAGCAACACTGAGGTGATCATGCTCAACATTCCATGCAAAGTGAGCAAGTTACCATGGCATGTGCAACATACAGCAGTCATGCATCTCTAATCCTCAAGCTCATCCTAATGATAAACATATACACATGACATTTCTAACGTAGTATGCTTTAGAAGCATAGCCTGTCCAATCCTCAGGCTCGTGAGAACCCTCTCTATACCAAAATGTAACACCCTAATAATTAACCGAATACACCTAGGTTGTATCTGATTAATTACTAGACTTTACTCTTTGTTTCAATTCTTTCATCATACTTTGAAAATACTTAGTGAAATTATGAGCCATTTTTTTTTGTTAAAACATAATTGAAAACGTGAGTCGCATAACGTGAACAATAATCGAAATAAAGCGATAACGCAGACATAGCATGAAAAACACATCATATTGGCTCCATCATATAACATCCATAATTACATAACACATAGATAGTTTGTCTACCAACAGAATAAGACTAGGTGTAGGCAATCTAACAAAACATAAATAATATATGGATGGAAGGACATCCATTAATGGCACCTGTAATAACACTCCAAGGATAGGGATAGATATCTGAAATATACGAGTGAAACTAGTAGGATCAAGTTCAGCTACCAGGTGAAAGCCTCAATGTGATTCACGAACGCTTCCTTCTATTTCTTGAAGACGAGATGGAAAGAAAAAAATAGAGGGAGTGAGAAACTTATAAAGAATCTCAGGAGGGTACTCACCTCATGATGCATTGTGTCATCATCATCGTCCCCAGGAACCTCGGGTTATTATGAAATAATGAGCATGCTAAGATTGATTTATTAAGTTTGAAAATATACTTTACCGAGGTTCGTCCTTTTAATCATGCGTCTTATAATGCATCATAAACTTAGCATGTCATGTATATAATGAAATTTTCCTTTCAGAATATATTAACATAGTTATGCATAAAATCACATCATATTCCTCATCATCATTTCATAATACTATGCATAGCAGAACATCATATTTCTCATCATCATCTCATAAATACTATGCATAGTAGAACATCATATTCATATAATACATTTACTTAGTTTCTTAGGTGACTTAAAATTACTTTCATCATCATTTTCCTAGGCCACCCTATACTCCACCCTTTTGGGAGTAATCTAGGTTATGAGCTCATACCTTGCTAGTCGTCACCAGCACATACTTATCCCTTTTGATAAGTAAAAATTCCTCTACCCTTTTGAGAGACAGACTCAGGGGCAAGAATCACCTTTTCACCGCCTATAGTTTGACGGGTCCAAAGGATCATTTTCTCAGGATCACCTTTTCACCACGTATAGTTTGATGGGTCCAAAGGGTCATTTCCTCATATATTTTGAGTCACCTTTAAGTCTTTGCATGTTATATCATAATCATCAAGATGCATGAACATTCTCATTGTTTGCAATACTTGCACGAATTGCTCCTAACTTCTCTTCTAACGTTATATTCCTTTATTAAGGATTGTTTGGTCTCAAATTTTATATAATATTTACCTACGGTAATTTGATAATTCCTAATGACAGGAAAAATTAGTAAAAATTGGGGCGTTACAGAAATCTGGATCTCATCTGAAATACCTTGGGTACTCTCTTACCACTAGTACATCATCTATGTTCTGAAAGTCTACCTCACTAGCTGCTAGAAGGACATATCCCTTAGTTTTCTCGCTATACAGAAGACATCTACGGATTCACATAAAGTTTCAAGGTTTGACTAGTTTTGCTAAAGGGGAGACGAAGATAATAGATTTTGTGTAACAATCTAACAACACATGGTTAGCGTAAAGCCAATCTATGCCAAGAATTATTCCTATGTCTTTCAAGGGTAAACAAATCAAATCTATGTTAAAAGACCTATTTTCAACAGTGAGATGACAATTTAAACAACAGGTCTGGAGGTACGTACAAGATGATTTGTGGGTAGAGACAATGAGATCGAAAGGAAGCTTAGAAACTTTCAAATTTAGAGACTTGACACTAGCATGTGAGATGAAGAATGAGTAGCACCAGAGTCATATAATACAATTAAGGTTCTACCATTTACTTCGCACTTACCTTTGATGAGGTCATTAGATCTCGCAACATCTTCCACATTGAGGGTGGAAGACCCTCCCTTGGTGTTGTGGCCTGGGGTTCTAACTTTACGACCCTCGCTTCTACAATCTTTAGCATAGTGCCCGGGCTTGCCATCGGAAGCAGACTCCTTGCCTCACATGGCAAGGGAGGTTATCGTGACTCTTTCCATATCGGGGGCATACACATCCGATGCGGGTCTAGGGAAGTAGTAGGGCTCCTTGAGGTGCCTTGTTCTTGTTTCCATTGGGCCCTTGTTGGTTGTTGGTGCGACCCCCGCTCCTCCTTGATTATCACGGTTCCCTTGCGTGGTTGAACGGCGGCCTTCAGGTGCTGCCGAAGGGTTGGTTGTCGGGTCCTCTTTGTTATGGTTGTTGTTGTTGTTAAAGTTGTTGATGCTTGACCGGTTAGCTTGGTAGGGATGGTAGTGGCTCCTTGACTGATTGTGGTGTTGCGGCTTGAACCTCCGGGGCTTGAGGTCCCAAACCACGGACGATCCGCCCTCGCGATACTCAGCTTCTTGTGCCCTTCCTCGATTATCGGCACTTGTTGACTAGGGTGGAAGTCCTTAATCTCCATATGTTACAGTTACGTTAAGCTTAGCCCTCAACTCTGCCTCAAACTTAACACACTTCCAAACCTCATCGGGTTCCCTTGGAACACCCGAGAAACTTGATCAATTCTTCAAACTTCGCCATGTACTAGGTGAGACGATCCACCTTGGACCAATTGCATGAACTCGATGTCCTTCACGTTCCTAACGATTCCTGGAAATACTTCTCATAGAAGTAAGTCTTGAACAACTCCCAATTAATTGCAGTGCCCCAGCTTCGAGCAACCTTTTGTGTGTCCACCAAAACTCTGCATCAACTCCATCATGTAAGTAGCAAAAGTAACCTTCGCTCCTCCGAGCAAGCAACTACCGAGAGATCTTCTCCATGTTTTTGATCCATTCATCTGCCGTTGTCCCGGTTCAAGGCTCCGAAGGTTGGGGGATTGGCCTTGCAGAACTCCCCAAAATGGGCTTGTTCCATCCTTTAGCCAGGGACCTTTGAGCATCCTCGTTGATTCATGCGATCGAACATATGCTCTATCGCCCTTGCCATCTCGCAGTAGAGCTTAGCCTCATTCCTTCTTCACCTTCGTTTGCGTTCCTATTTTATTTGCGGGGTGTCCATTGGTCCCTAAACACACAAGTCAACAAACATTGAGGTGATTAGGCTCAATATTCCAAGCTAAATGAGCTAGTTACCATGGCACAGGCAAGTATAAGGGTCATGTGTGTCTATCCCTATAGCTTATCTCTAATAGCTAAGCACTATACATGACATACTACCATAACATGCTTATAAAGCATGGTCAGTAAATCCTCGAGCTAGATAAATTAAACCCTTGATACCATAATGTAACACCCTAATATTTAACCCAAACACACCTAGGACGTATTAAGATTAATTATTATTTATTACCTCCTTTTAAATTCATTTGCAAAACTACTTAGCGAAAATACGGGTTTTTTTTTTGAAACTTATCAAAACAAGATGCGAGCCATTGTGTGCATTATGACGAAACGTAAAGGAAGAAGAATAAATCACATAATATATAAACAAATAAGAACACCTCCATCATAAGCTCAACCATCATAATATGTAAATACCATAGTTTAGTACATCAATGAGAACATAAAAAGCATAAAGTCATACCCATATAAGTGGGTAGCTTAAGGACAGGTAACATAAAGTACAAGAAAACTTAACAGGAAACATAAATAGTAGATACATGAGAAGCCCCCAAAAGATCAATCCCAAGCTATGACTACCCCCTCCCTCGAACTACAAATGGCGCTTCTCCTTGTCCCTCGATGGTACATACCCAATGAACTATGCATGTAACACCCCGAAATTATTTAAAAATTAATTTGAGCTTTGTTATTCGTAATTTCAAAAATCTAGGATAGCAATGATGAAGGTGGCCAACGGACCTATCCAAAAAAATAAAAAATAAAAATTTTCGAGAATAGTAACTTAATCTGGCCCATCTGCTTCCTGACAATAAACCTATATCCTGGACTAGGAAATGCCCAGAATTGAGAAAAAAGAGGGTTAAGGTTAGAAATAGTTAGGAATAAGGATTTTATACCTGAATTTAATTTTTGGTTAATATTTGTGATACAGGTACGGCTTACCCGTTCGGTGAGATTTCTGGTGCGAGTTTCTAACATTTAGATAGTTTAATCTTATAAAAGGATAATGTCTATCCTTTATATGGTAAGTGTAGTAAGATTTAATCTTGCTTTACAAGATTAAATCCTAGTCATTCATCATATTTTCTTTTTAAAGAATTATATTTCCTATTAGATAATTCTTACTACACGATATTATAATACCATTAAAAACTATAAAACCTTATCACCTTGACATGCATTCTTGGCCATGAACAAAAAAGGGCAGCAACCTCCATTTTTTTTCTTTCAAGAGCTTAGAACTTGATTCAAACCTCAAAACACCTAACCTACACTTACTAAAACTTCAAACTTCCTTCACAAAACTTGTTCTACTCATCATAACCTACAAATCTAACCGGTTAGAATTTGAATCCATCACTTTTTCAACTTTGAGGGCACACAATCTGAGGTTAAAGGAAGGGTTTGGTGTTTTGGGAAGCTTTGAAGTGAAGCAAAAGCATTATAGAGCATCCTTTGGAGTTAAGAGCCATAAATCTCTAAAAGTAAGGTTTTCTTGCCTTTTCTTTTTCAAATTTATTCTGTGTGATCTGATTGAGCTAGGTCCAAAATTTCTTGTTATATTGGTTTATATTATGTTGATATTGATGTATGAATTTTGGTGGAGTGTTTGGATGATATTAAAAATAATTTTTGTCAAAAGGGGTTTTGCTAAGGCTTCCTGATTTTCGGTTTCCTACGGCAGGTAATTGTTCATGAATTTTCTGGCATAGTTGTGGGTATTTTCATGAGCTAAAAAACATATGTTGAAGGCAACATCCTAGGATAGTTCCACAAATTTTCTTGAGCTTTGATTATGACTCCTAATGCTCTAAAAAAAATCAAGAACCAAGTGGTTTCCTGTTGTCCTGGATTAGTGAAACTGAGCTGAATTTGTATAATTTTATTAACATAGCAAATGATTGAATTATCTTTTGAAGTTTTTACATGATATTTCAACATCTCAAAGTATACCCATGATTTTTATTTTGAACTGATTCAATCATTTACTAGGGTTAAAAATTGTGAGAATCTAATTTCTTGAGTATGAGGGTTTTACCACTAAAATTGTTGAATTTTATTATCATAGTTAGATAATCTTTTTACCCCAAAATTTTTATGAGCCTTGTGCACATATTGAAGTATCTCAGGGAATTTTCATAGCCATTAAATTGATTGTTTAATTTGTGAAATAAATCATGCTCCGTAAAATGAATTCTACCAAATGCCGTCTTTGTACTGGAAATGAATTAAACTCTTGATTTAAAAGTCAAATGATCTTTGGTCAAGTATGATGTACATGAATGCATGCTAGTGACATTAAAGATTGGTTTATGAGAAATGAATGAGAATTACTTGTGATTGATTGTATATATAAGCTTTAAGCTTGCGAACTGGTAAAAAAAAAAGAAACGTGATAAATCAATGATATATATATTGGAAACATTATGACATTCAAAACTATGCTAACGCATATAGTAATGGGAGCTTGAGGATGATGTACATACTAAGTAAAGAATGAAGTCCCCTTTAGTTCGAAAAGGGCACGCAAAGGTCCGCTTTATGTAACACCCTAACTTTCACCTCACACGCTCGAGTCGCATTTGGCTAGTTATTAGACGTTACGCCTTTTGTTTCAAACTTGACTTATCTTTATTTAAATACGGGTAATAAAATATGGCTAAATTCTTCTTTTTATAAAAAGATTTAAAATGCGGGCCACACGTGCGTATACATAATGATTAATACACACAAGATACAGCCAACATATACACATTATCGTAGCATATAGAAACAAGTCATGGAATAGTCACAACATAATTTATATTAACATATCATAGTCACATCATAACGATCGATACCCTTCGAACATGAGGACATCTCAAGATACTAAACATAACAAAAGATGAACGTACACGAACCCAACACTAGTCATTACTATAACTTTACTAGACTAATCTTCGCGCTTCCGCCTAAACCTCTACCGAGGTAGCGTGGGTCCTAATGTAACACCTAATAATTAACCCAATACACCTAGGAGGATTGATAAATTACTAGAATTTACTCTTTGCTTCAGTTCCTTAATCATGCTTTGAAAATACTTAGTGAAATTACGAGCTATTTTTTTTAAAACATAATTGAAACGTGAGCCACGCATAACGTGAACGATAATCGAGATAAAGCTGAAAATGAATAGACGTATCATGAAGAAACACATCATATTGGCTCCATCATATGACATCCATAATTACATATCACATAGATATTTTGCCTACCAACAAAATAAGACTAGGTGTAGGCAATCTAACAAAACATAAATAATATATGGATGGAAGGACATCCATTAATGGCACCTAGTAATAACACTCCAGGGATAGGGATAGATATCTAAAATATACGAGTGAAACTAGTAGGATCAAGTTCACTACCAGGTGAAAGCCTCAATGTGAATCACGAACACTTCCTTCGTTTCTTAAGACGAGATGGAAAGAAAAATAGAGGGAGTGAGAAACTTATAAAAACTCTTAGGGTACTCACCTCATGATGCATTGTGTCATCATCATCGTCCCCAGGAACCTTTGGGTTTCATTATGAAATAGTGAGCATGCTAAGATTGATTTATTAAGTTCGAAAATATACTTTACCGAGGTTCGTCCCTTTAATCATGCGTCTTATAATGCATCATAAACTTAGCATGTCATGTTTATAATGAACTTTTCCTTTTATCAACACATCATATTCTTTATCATCATATCATAAATACTATGCATAAAAGAACATCATATTTCTCATCATCAAATCATAAATACTATGCATAGAAGAACATCATATTTCTTATCATCATATCATAAATACTATGCATAGAAGAACTTCATATTTACATCATGCATTACTTAGTTCCTTAGATGACTTAAAGTTACTTCCATCATCATTTTCCTGGGCCACCCTATACTCCACCCTTTTGGGAGTAATCTAGGTTATGAGCTCATACCTTGCTAGTCGTCACCAGCATACTTATCCCTTTTGATAAGTAAAAATTCCTCTACCTTTTTGAGGAACGGACTAGGGGGCTAGGATCACCTTTTCACCACCTATAGTCTGATGGGTCCAAAGGATCATTTCCTCTTACATTTAAGTCACCATTAAATCTTTGCATGTTATATCATAATTCAATTCATAATCATCATGACATTTTCTCATTTATAGTCTTATGATGGAATAATATATACTAACTGAAATCATGCATTTGGGAGATTCCCAAGAAAGAGAGGTGGGTCACAATGGACACGCTTAAATACCAAGTCTTTCCTAGCCAGAACCTTTCCAAATTACACTTTATCACACCTTTCTAAAAACTCTTTGAAATCATTATCATATTTCCACAATTTAAAACCAACATTGTAACATAACTAAGAAATAAATCTCAACACGCATAAAAACAAACATAAAGGAAACTACTTCATATTCTTTATTTTATTGCTCATAGGCTTCAATCTAGCGCGGATTCTAGAACGGCCGACTAACTTTAAGGTTGGCAAGGGTAAGCTTTGAGCTTTTGAAAACATGTGATTAAGTTCTTCAAATGACTTTTAGTGATCTACTTCGCATTTATATCAAACTTTTTATAACAAAAGGAAATGGAAACCGAAACCATTAAGGGGAAAAATTAAACAAGAACTAAAAACTTTGAACAAGGAAAGGAAGGAAACTGAAATCATTTATGGTCCAAGACCAAGTTTTCAAGCTTTAGAGGTTTCATTGTGATGAACTCAAAGTCATCATCTAGAACTCTCATCATGAAGCTATCATGAAACATCATCAATGGCCTTGAAGGCCGAACATGTAAGGAAAAGAAAGAACTTGAAAGAAAACTCCC
The DNA here is from genome assembly GCA_030441495.1 of Dalbergia oliveri. Classification (NCBI taxonomy): domain Eukaryota; kingdom Viridiplantae; phylum Streptophyta; class Magnoliopsida; order Fabales; family Fabaceae; genus Dalbergia; species Dalbergia oliveri. Next base: position 28,701,071 of record JAMLFY010000003.1, on the reverse strand, counting down.
TACCTAGTGGTGAAGAGGAAAGCTTGGTTCTTGAAGCAAGTTGAGAAGAACAACTCCTTCCTTAATGCTTGATGATTTTCGGCCAAGGCAAGGAGGCAAAGAAGATGAGGTGTTTTCCTTGTGAGCTTGAAGAGGTGAAAAAAGGAAAGGAACTCTTGAGTCTTGAAAGAAAGAACTCAAGATTACTCTTTGAAGCTAATCTTGGCAAATGAACAAAATGCAACCAAGCTCATCCAAGCATGGTATTTATAGAGGGAATGAGACCTTGTGGCTGATTTGGAGAGGATGGCTTGGCCTCATGTTCCATGAGGCAAGAGAATTGCTTTATGGAGGCATGGTGAGGTATGGTGGAAAGTATGGGCAAGGCATGGCCTAAGGATGGGCTTGGAGTGCAACAAAATCAACATGTGGCACAAATGGAGAGCATGCATTCAGCCAACATTTCAGCCAAGGGGGAAAAGGATGATTTGCTCATGTAATTGTGGTTTAAGGATTGTTTAGGTGTTTCTTTGATTAAGCTTTTGATTAGGCATTTGTGAGCAAGTGTTTAGGTGATAAAATGGCTAATTAAGGTGGGTCAAGACTTGATTAAGGAGTCGTCATACTAAATTAGAGAATTAAAACTATACTTTAGTCAAATCAAATCATAGACACAATTCCATGATTTAAGGAATTGGAGAGAGAAAATATTCATGAAAATGTGACATAATGTCTTAAATTCAAAAATAGGATTTTGAGCTTCTCTAAGCAATCTTAGGTTCTAATCAACCTTGATTAATTATTTTGACTCTAGATTAGTAATTAGAATTTACTAATCTTTAATTAGAGCCTAATATTGCTTAGGTTTCGCTAATCGTGTCATCGGGCTAGAATGCACTTAGCTAGGGTAAAGCGGTAATTTTTCACTGAACCGCGGCCACCCGGGCTTATCCCGACATAAAACATTACTTAAAAACATCATTTAAAACCTTTTGGTGAAGTCGGGTTCAACGGACGAAACGAGGTTAAACAACCACATGGGCATTTTGGTAAATTCGCGTCTGAACTCAAAAATGAGATTCTTCGCTCTATTACCACACATAATATACACAATCCCATATCATCAAAAACATCCCTTCAAGGATAGTTGGACCGCGATCCTCGCTTCTGGAAAACGACCTCAGGGCATTTCCCATTTGTACACGGGAAATTCCTGGTTACACTTTAGTCTATAAAGGGCACAGAAAGGTCCCCTGAATGTGTAAAGGGCATTGGACCCTTTAGTCTGAAAAGGGCAAGAAAGGTCCCTTTCATGCAGAGGCACGTAAAGTTGAAAATGAATTATTATGATGTTGAGTAGTATGACATATGTATGCTGAGTGATGGAGTAATTAAAATAAATGCGCTTCGGAAGAATGACTTTTGAACTTTAAAATGAACCTTTGATATATGTTGCATGCTCACAATTTTACTAATAAACCGAAGTGGCTGGACGAAATGATGGCATGAGTTTCATTATATGTTTTGGGATGCCTATTGAGAATTTTAGAATTCTCACCCCTATGTGTTTGTTTCCATGTCGTCTCCAGGTTAATTCTAGAGAACAATGAAGCCCTACAAGAAGACTGAATTGGAATTCTGTAACTTAGTTGTGGAGACTCGTATCTATTGTACTTAGATATGTACATGTATTGTAAATATAGTAAGAACAGATATGTACTAAAGCTCATAGAAGAGCTTCCTTTTGTACTTGAATTGTACTAAATAAATACTTTGTTTCCTTGTGATATATTTTGATAGAACCACGAGTTAGTTACTGACGATTCGATTGATTCTTGCTATAGATAATTAAGAAAGGTTTGCTAATTAACAAGTAACAACTCTTGAGTACAATGTCATGGCTTAAGCATGATGTTATACTTGGGAGGATGTTACATTATGGTATTAGAGCAGTTAATCCTAATAGGACCTTGAGGAATGGACTAGCTATGCTTCCTTAGTAAATGTCATGCATTATAATTTTATATATGTGTATGACTACTGGTTGGAATGTTGTGGATTGCTGCCATACTTAGCTTGGTATTGAGCTTGATCAACTCAATAATTCTTATTTGGTGTGACAGGAACGATGACTTCAAATCGGCAAACTAGGAGGGAGAGGAAATAACGTCGAAATGATGGACACTTTTGTGAGATGGCAACACTATGAGAGAACAAGCTGCAGCGCCAACAGGATGATGGAAAGGTTGGATAGACATGCCGAAGGAAATCCAGTTGGGAATCCTGAGGAGTAGAAGTGGACGTGAAGACCAGAATGTTCAGAGTTTAGGAAAGTGAACCCCCCGCCATTTCGAGGAGCCTTCAATCCCTACAAGGCAGAAGAATGGATTAAGGCCATGGAGAAGACTTTCTCAGCTTCTTCCTTGTACAGAGACCTAAAAAGTGGCCTTTGCTACTTACATGCTAGAAGCAGAATGCAAGAATCCTGGTAGGTTGGCACCAAGGGGTTATTCGAAGCTTCTTAGACTAAAGTTACATGGGAAGTGTTTAAGGAGGCTTTTTATCACAAGTATTTTCCTACTTCCTGAGGAATGCAAAGGAGTTGGAGTTCATGGCACTCAAGCAAGGGTCCATGAGTGTAGCTGAGCACACAGCCAAGTTTGAAGAGCTTTGCAAATTTTCCACTATCTATCAGCATAAGCCCGATGAAGCTTGGAAGTGCGTGAAGTATGAAAGAGGATTACATGAAGACATTGAAGCGTTGTGGGACTCTTAGAGATCCAAGATTATGCAACATTGGTAAACAAGTGCCGTCATGCAGAGGACTCCAATAAGAAGTTAGCAACCGCTCCATCTGCTAAAGAAACTTCTAATAAAAGATTGGCCTTTGAAAACCAAGACTATGAGGATGACCCGCCCTTGAAGAAGCCGTTTCAATCAAGACCACATAAGGATAAAACAATGGTCAACCATGAGCCAAGAATGTGCAAAATGTGGAAGAACCATGGAGGTAGACCTTGCTTGGTTGGAGAATGTATGGTATCACTTGGAAAGCCAGGACACATAATGAGAGTGTCCAAATAGAAATTCAAAGCCAACTACACCACAACAACAGAGTAGGGACTTCACCATAAGTGCTGAAGTGGATGTCACTACCCAAGAATTCGACCTAAGGTAGGAACGTTTATGATTCAATTGTTGTGCTTTGTTTGCCTGTGTGAATTGCCTATTTAATTTATGAAACTGTCTTTTAGAATTGTTTTCAAATGAATTTTGAGGGCAAAATTCTTTTTAAGATGGGTAGTAATGTAACACCCTCGAAATTATTTAAAAATTAATTTGAGCTTTGTTATTCGTAATTTCAAAAATCTAACAATATAGCAATGATGAAGGTGGCCCAACAGATTATCCAAAAAAATAAAAATAAAAATTTTCGGCGGTGAATAGTAATCTTGCTGGCCCATCCCACCAGATAGCTTAAACCTAATTGGAAGGAAATGCTCGAATTGAGAAAAGAGAGGGTTAAGATTAGAAATAGTTAGGAATAAGGATTTTATACCTGAATTTAATTTTTGGGTAATATCGGAATGTGGTGTTACCCATTCGGAAGATTTTGGTATGCGATTTCTAACACGAAAGATAGTTTAATCTTATAAAAGGATAATGTCTATCCTTTATATGCTAAGTGAAGGCTAAGATTTAATCTTGCTTTACAAGATTAAATCCTAGCCATTCATCATATTTTCTTTTTAAAGAATTATATTTCCTATTAGATAATTCTTACTACACATATCATAATACCATTAAAAACTATAAAACGTTATCACCTTGAGATGCATTCTTGGACATGAACAAAAAGAGGCAGCAACCACATTTTTTTTCTTTCAAGAGCTTAGAACTTGATTCAAACCTCAAAACACCTAACCTACACTTACTAAAACTTCAAACTTCCTTCACAAAACTTGTTATACTCATCATAACCTACAAATCTAACGGTTAGAATTTGAATCCATCACTTTTTCAACTTTGAGGTCACACAATCTGAGGTTAAAGGAAGGGTTTGGTGTTTTTGGGGAAGCTTTGAAGTGAAGCAAAAGCATTATAGAGCATCCTTTGGAGTTAAGAGCCACAAATCTCTAAAAGTAGGGTTTTCTTGCCTTTTCTTTTTCAAATTTATTCTGTGTGATCTGATTGAGCTAGGTCCGAAATTTCTTGTTATATTGGTTTATATTATGTTGATATTGATGTATGAATTTTGGTGGAGTGTTTGGATGATATTAAAAATCATTTTTGTCAAAAGGGGTTTTGCTCTAGGCCTGGGTTTTCAGTTTTCCTACTGCCAGGATTGTTCATGAATTTTCTGGCATATTTGTGGGTATTTTCATGAGCTAGAAAAAACATATGTTGAAGCCAACATCCTAGGATAGTTTCACAAATTTTCTTGAGCTCTGATTGTGACTCCTAATGCTCTAAAAAAAATCAAGAACCAAGTGGTTTATGTGCTCGAGGAGTCAGTGGAACTGAAGCTGTGAATTTGTATAATTTTATTAACATAGCAAATGATTGAATTATCCTTTGCAACTTTTATAGGATATTTTCAACATCTTGAAGTATACCCATGATTTTTATTTTGAACTGATTTCAATCATTTACTGAGGTTAAAAATTGTGAGAATCTAGTTCTGAACTAAGTATGAGGGTCTCTTACCACTAAAATTGTTGAATTTTATTATCATAGTTAGAGAACTCTTTTTACCCCAAAATTTTTATGGAGCCTTGTATATTGACTATCTCAGGAATTTTCATAGGCTTTAAATTAATTGTTTAATTTGTGAAATAAATCATGCTCCGTAAATCTGAATTCTGCAAATGCTTCTTTGTATTGGAAATGAATTAAACTCTTATTTAAAAGTCAAATGATCTTTGGTCAAGTATGATGTACATGAATGCATGCTAGTGACATTAAAGATTGGTTTATGAGAAATGAATGAGAATTACTTGTGATTGATTGTATATATAAGCTTTAAGCTTGCGATGGTAAAAAAAAAAAGAAATGTGATAAATGAATGATATATATATTGGAAACATTATGACATTCAAAACTATGCTAACACAAATAGTAATGGGAGCTTGAGGATGATGTACATACTAAGTAAAGAATGAAGTCCCCTTTAGTTTGAAAAAGGGCACGCAAAGGTCCGCTTTAGTATAAAGGGCATGAGAAAGGTCCCCCAAATGTGTAAAGGGCGCAATAAAAGACCTTTGCATGTGTAAAGTGCATCGAAAAGTCCCCTGAATGTGTAAAGGCATCTTAGGTCCCTTTTAGTCCCAAAGGAAAAGGTCCTTTTCAGAACGAGGCATGTAAAGTTGAAAATGAATTATTATGTTAGTAGTATCACATGTATGCTGAGTGATGGAGTAATTAAAATAAATGCACTTCGGAATGACTTTTGAACTTTAAAATGAACCTTTGATATATGTTATATGCTCATAATTTTACTCATAAATCCAGTGCCTGTACTATAACGATGACATGAGTTTCATTATATGTTTTGGCCTACGAGAATTTAGAATTTCACCCCTATGTGTTTGTTTTTGTGTCGTTCCAGGGATTCCAGAACAATGAAGCCCTACAAGAAGAATTGAATTGGAATTCTTGAACTTAGTTGTGGAGACTCTATTATTGTACTTAGATATGTACATGTATTTGTAAATATAGTAAAGAACATATATGTACTAAAGCTCATAGAAGAGCTTCCTTTTGTACTTGAATTGTACTAAATAAATACTTTGTTTCCTTGTTATATATTTTGATAGAACCATTAAAGTTACTACACGATTCGATTGATTCTTGCTATAGATAATTAAGAAAGGTCCGCTAATTAACAAGTAACAACTTTGAGTACGATGTCATGGCTTAAGCATGATGTTATACTTGGGAGGATGTTACAATGCATGCTCCGAGTGTAGAGCAGAGGTGGATGAACTGACCTTCACGACGTAGGCGTATTCCTGCATCGAGTCAGTCGCCACGCGCTCATGGGATCCCGCTGTCCCTCCCAATGTCCATGGGGACTTGCAGCAGTACTCTCTGAAGGGATGGGAAGGGGTCCTTCTGACGGATCAGCTCAGAATGTCTGACGAGGAACATACTCTGGTAACCGCACACTATTGTAGATGAAGGATGGGCACACGGTTTTGCTCACTATAGTGGGTGCGTCTTCTCAAAGATCAAATCATTGTCATAGGGAGAGGTCCTGTGAAACGAAAGCTATAGAATGGGAATGCAAATGGAAGTCCTATGTATACAAAAATGCGCACGGCACAATGACCTTAAATTGTAAGAAAGACGATATTGGATCATAGTGCACCTCCCACATGGGCATGTCAACAAAAATCACGCACGACGCATTCGAAATTTGAAGACGTAACGAAAAGAAGGTAGAGAGGGATGAACTTTAAAGAACTCAATAGGGAACCTCCTATCCGTGTCATCGTTACGTCAGCTAAACCTTGGGTTTATTACAAAAGGTTAAACATGCAAAGGTTCATTATGAGGTTTTCATAAAAGAATAATTATCCAATGCCCTGTCTTTATGATGAATCTTAATGCATGCATGCAGCATACCAAGACATGAACATGACAATACTTTATGTAACAAACCAATAAAACATATCATCATCAACTAGTTCCACATAGCTGCATCTTATTTCTCAACTTGTGACATCATGGTATGTAAAATAGTAACCGACCCCCAACTAGGTTATGAGCTCATACTTATGTTGTCACTAGTTCTTACTTATCCTCTTGATAAGCGAATCATAATCATAAAAAAAATCCCGACTCCCAGAGTACGGCAGGACCTAAGGAATCACCCATCATGGGACCTTCCTTTTCTAAATGATCAACGGTTAAGACCAGTGACTTTGTCCGCTTTGGCAGGCTAATGTTCATGCCTCACGGCTTTAACCTTCCTCACTTGGAGCAGTGAGAAGTACACTCACTTCTAAATGCATCATCTGTTGAAAGCTGACATTGTTCGCTTCCAATATGGCTCCCATGACTATACACCCTACGGGTTTCCTTCTCACCATAGCAGGAGAAATGCGTTCCTTGTGTCACATATTAATCATTCTTTTCAAAACTTTCTCAAGTCCCTCAAATTGACGGAAATCGAGCCATATCCACTACACTTCAAATTTCCTCAATTTTGTTATGCCACATAACTAATAACACATGTTGTTCTCATAAAATATCTCAATCAGTACATCTCTTATTCTTAGGAGCATACCCTCCTAGCTCATTTCATGTTTCTCTTTCTCATGCATCTTAAGCATAATGTATCACATTATCACAACAACATGTCTCAAATACACATATAGTCTCATGCTTCATGACATTAAAATATTCTCATTATCAAGTATACCCATCTCAGCCCTCAGACCCATCACGCCTCCATCTCATGGTGTCTTATGCTTTCCTTTTGGTCTTAACTTGTATTCTAATTATCTTAACTTCCATTATGAGCTTTATTACTCCTAAGGGATCATTGCCTATTATTTCCTCTAATGTTTATGCTTACTAACATATCCATAGCACTTCACCACCTTGGGTAGAATTTGTCATGTGATTACCAGGTCTAGAATCTCCATTTTTGACCCTTTCTAAGTTCCTCTTTGCCTAAAGCCCTATAATTAACTCCTAAACCAATTATAGGGATTCCTCACATATTCACTAATTATGAACCATTTTCAAGTCCAATTATGCAGAACAGAATTTATAATTTGTGCATCTAAGTGTTCTGAATTCACATTTTAGTCCTTTAGTTACTTGTTCCTTTAAACTTCCCTAAATCGTCCTTGCTCCACTCAAACATAATTTTACACATTTAACACCATAAAACAGAATTTATACAGTGGCCAATGTGCACAAGGCAGAACCGAAACATAAGCATCAAATAGTCACATAATCTCATGATTTAAATGCATATAAGTTGCTAGTTTCCCTTGGAATTAATTTTAGTAATTCAAAACTCTTTTAGAAGCCAATTTATCTCATTAAAATCATACAAAAATGGGTAAGGTCAGTAGCTAAATTATTTAGCTCAAGAAATAGATTTAATTCATAAAACTTTGTTCATAATGTTCTTTAAGTACTCCTAAGCTTAGAAAAATTCCAAGACTTAGACTATGGGCACTTATGATTAGATGAACTCATCTAAGTCCATCATCATCATCACAAGGCCGAATGGCATTCTTGAAATGCCTCCATTTTCTAAAACTTTATGTAAGATACTTGGGCAAGTCTTTGAGCTCTAGGAGGTTTAAGTGATGGCATAAACTTAAACATGATATGCACTTATTTTATTCTTCATTAGAAAATAAAGTGAGAATATAAATAAATATAGGATGCAACCTCATTATTATCTTTAAAGATTAAGTGATGACTTGAAATATAAACATGGAATGCAAGCTTGGAAATTTAAACATGATAATGCAAGTTCATTTAGTTAATCTTGAGAGTTTAGTGATGGCATCAAAGTAAACATGATATGCAAGGCATAAACATAAACATGTGTGCAACTCATTTTATCTTAGTTAGAGCTCTTATAAAACTTTAAAGGAACATTATAACCTTAACATATGTATCTTAATAACATAAAGTGAGCTTTAGAGTTCTTAGTACCAAGTCTTCAAAGAAGCCTTTGGTTTTGAACTTCATCATCAAGCTCAAGAAAATGTACACACAAAGCTACATTTGTCTAAACAAACATACTAAAAACTAAGTCATATTCTTTATTTTATTGCTTATGGGCTTCAATCTAGAGTGGAACTCTTAGAATTGCTAACCAACTTTAAGGTTGGCAAGGGTAAGCTTAGAGCTCTTTGAAAACTTATGATTAATTTTCTTAACAAAACTTTTGTGATCTACTTAACATTTTTAACAAACTTTGTTCAAACAAAGGAAGAGGAAACCGAAATCATGGGAGAGAATGGAAGAGGAAGCCAAAAACTTGTGGAGGAAATGGAGGAAAAAACTAAAATCATAAGTAAGAAAAGAGAAAGAAACCACAAGCATATATGGTCCAAGACCAAGTTTTTAAAGCTTTAGAGGTTTCTCACATGACATCAACAAGTCATTAACTTAAACCTCATCATCAAGCCAAATTCTTTTCATGAAAAGGCCTCTTGGCCAAAAAGGAGAAAAGAAAAAGGAAAGCTTAGAAAACCAAGAGAAAACTAGAACTTTTCTTAAGGAAAACAAGTAAAAACTTTAAAACAAAACCCCTACCTAAAGGAAGTCTTTGGAAAGGATGAAGAAAGCTTGATCCTTGAAGGAATGAGAAGACAAAATCTTCTCTTGAAGGTGTGTATGGATTTGGCCAAAGGAAAGTCAAGGAAGATGATTTTTCCTTGAGGTTGCAAGCTTGGGAATGGAAAGTTTGAGTGTTTAAAGGTGGTTTAAGGTGATGGGAGTGGTGGTATGGTTGTTGTGGTGGTTTGGTGGTGGCAAGGTTTCTTTGAGGAAGGAAAAAAGAAGCAAGATGAAGAGAAATTTGAGAGAAATTGAAGGAAAGTGCAAGAAAGCCAAAGGTATCAAATGATCTAAAGTGTAACAGTACTTCCAAGCTTGGTATTTATAGGAATTTTGCAACATGGAGGCTGATGGAAGTGGCGACCCAGGAGGGAGGAAAAAGTGAGGAAATATCTCTTTACATGGGTATGGGCTTAGGCATGGCAAGCATGGTTGATGTACGTTCCATTTTTTCTGGATTGAGTACAAATGACCAAAATGCCCCTGAGGTCATTTTTGCCTGGAATTCGAGGAAGTTGACTTGTCCTCAGTGGGTCAACTCAATGTTGGAGGGGATTATAACTGTTGTGTTTGATATCCGAGGTGAAAATCTCGTTTTTCGAATTTTCAGCTCAAAATGACCAAAATACCCCTGGAGTGTTTTACGCAAGTAAAGATGCCGTCTGAGCCCAAACTTTAGAGTTCAGTGGTGTTTATGAGTGGTTTCTAATGTTTACTTTGCTTAAGGTTGCAGTTTTAGTGTAAATTACCATTTTACCCCTAGAACAGTGTATAGTGAGCCTAATGACGTAATTAAGCAAACCTAAGCAATATTAGGCTCTAATCGAAGATTAATTTATTTCTAATTAATCTTGAGTCAAAATAATTTATTAAGGTTAATTAGAACCTAAGATTGCTTAGTTAAACTCTAATTACATTCTTTAATTCAAGATTTATAGTCATGGAATCTTGAATAGTGTTTTTCTTCCAATTCCTTAAATTAAGGAATTATGCCCATACCTCATTTGACTAAAAAAATGATTTTTAATTGTTAATCTAGCAAGATCACTCTCCTAATCAAGTCTTGACAATCTTAATTAGTCATTACCTCACCTCAACACTTTCTTACAACTCCTAACCAAAACCTTAATCAAAGAAACACCTAAACACATCACTAAAACACAATTACATGAACAAATTATTCCTCCCCTTGGCTTAAAATCTGGCCAAAACCTTTCCCCCAAATTCCATCACATGTTGATTTTGTTTCACTCAAAGAACCATGCCTTAGGCCATACCTTGACCATGCTTTCAACCATGCTTGCCATGCCTAAGCGCATACCCATGTAAAGAGATATTTTTCCTCTCTTTTTCTCTCCTTTTGCCGTCTTCTTCCCCTTGGCAGCCTCCATGTTGCCAAATTTCCATAAATACCAAGCTTGGAAGAACTTGGTTACACTTTAGAAGCTTTGCCAAGTTTAGTTCTCTTGCTTTTTCTTGCATTTTTCTCTAAGTTCTCTTCATCTTCTTCTTCCTCTCAAAGAACCTTTCCACCACCACAAACCACCACCACAAACAACCATAAACCACCACTACCTCACCTCAAACCATCTCTTAAACACTCAAACTTTCCATTTCCAAGCTTGCAACCTCAAGGAAAAATCATCTTCCTTGACTTCCCCTTTGGCCAATCCATACACACTTTCAAGAGAAGATTTTGTCTTTCATTCCTTCAAGGATCAAGCTTTCTTTCATCCTTTTCAAAGACTTCCTTAGGTAGGGGTTTTGTTTTAAAGTTTTTACTTGTTTTCCTTAAGAAAAATTCTAGTTTTCTCTTGGTTTTCGAAGCTTTCCTTTTTCTTTTCTCCTTTTGGGCCAAGAGGCATTTTCATGAAGAAGACTTTGGCTTGATGATGAGGTTTTAAGTTAATGACTTGTTTATGTCATGTGAGAAACCTCTAAAGCTTGAAAAACTTAGTCTTGGACCATATATGCTGTGGTTTCTTTCTCTTTTTTCTTGCTTATGATTTTGGTTTTTCCTTTCCTTTTTCCTCCCAAGTTTTCGTTTCTCCTCTTCCTTTCCCTTTCACTATTTCAGTTTCCTTCCTTTGTTTGAACAAAGTTTGTTAAAAATATTAAGTAGATCATAAAAGTTTTGTTAAGAAAAATTAATCATATGTTTTCAAAGCTCTAAGCTTACCCTTGCCAACTTTAAAGTTGGTTGGCCGTTCTAAGAGTTCCACTCTAGATTGAAGCCATAAGCAATAAAATCAAGAATATGACTTAGTTTTTAGTATGTTTGTTTAGACAAAGTGTTAGCTTTGTGTACATTTTCTTGAGCTTGATGATGAAGTTCAAAAACCAAAGGCTTCTTTGAGGACTTGGTGCTAAGAACTCTAAAGCTTACTTTATGTTGTTAAGATACATATTGGGTTAAGGTTATAATGTTCCTTTAAAGTCTTGTAAGAGCTTTAGCTAAGATAAAATGAGTTGCACACATGTTTATGTTTATACCTTGCATAGCATGTTTATTTTGATGCCATCACTAAACTCTCAAGAATTAACTAAATGAACTTGCATTATCATGTTTAAATTTCCAAGCTTGCATTTCATATTTATGTTTCAAGTTATCACTTAATCTTTAAAGATAATAATGAGGTTGCATCCATATTTATTTTATGTCTCTGGACACCCTAATATTTATTAAGTTACTACCTCCTTTTAAATTCATTTGCAAAACTACTTAGCGGAAAATACGGTGAAATTTTTTTTTGAAACTTATAAAACAAGATGCGAGCCATTGAGTGCATTATGAGAAAATGAAAGCGAAAGAAGAATAAATCACATAATATATAAACAAATAAGAACACCTCCATCATAAGCTCAACCATCATAATATGTAAATACCATAGTTTAGTACATCAACCGAATACATCAACTAAAATATAACATAAAGTCATACCCATACTAGTGGACAGAGCTTGCATATAAGAAACATAAAATACAGGAAAAACATAAATAGCTAATACATGGAAAGCCCCAAAAGTCCAACTAGCAAACAAACCCTCCCCTTGAAACCTACAGACGACGCTAGTCCTTGGATTGAAAGTAGCTCGAAACCTCGGGCTCCTTATGTGGCCCAATAAGCCTGGGCGTGGCATGTGGATTAGTGGAGCGACGTGACCTCCTTGGGATGCCTTGAGGCGACGCACCTCATAGACCTTGCGAGAACCTACCTGCCACCCCTACGACGTTCATAGGCACCGAGGACGAAGTCCTCCCAGAACTGGCTCTGCCCAGACCTAGAGGTCCCTTCCACAACGAGGTATGAGGGGAACATATTCCGGTGGCCGCACGCTGAAAAGGAAGGTCGGGCATGACATAACGTCTTTATTTTTTCCTGCGAGAGAACAATGACCAAAATGCCCCTAAGGTCATTTTTACCCGAATTCAGGAAAGCTACCCAGCCCTTTAATTGTCAACTAAATGTTTGAAGGGGATTATAATTGCACATTTGATATCCAAGGTGAAAATCTCATTTTCTTAAACTTTCGTCTCAAAATGATCAAAATACCCATGCTATGTTCTATCTGAAAGGTGTCGTTTGAGCCCAAATTTTTCCAGGAAGTTTGGAATGATGTTTTTAAGTGATGTTTGATGTTTAGTCGCTTTAAAAGTTCTTGCAGTTTTAGTGCGAATTACCATTTTGCCCTTATAGTGTACAGTGAGTAATGACGCAATTAAGCAAACCTAAGCAATATTAGGCTCTAATCGAAAAATAATTTATTTTTAATAATTAATCTAGAGTCAAAATAATTTATTAAGGTTAATTAGAACCTAAGATTGCTTAGTTAAACTCTAAATTGCATTCTTTAATTCAAGATTCCTAGTCATGGAATCTTAAATAGTGTTTCTCTCCAATTCCTTAAATTAAGGAATTGTGCCATACCTCATTTGACTAAGAAAATGAATTTAATTTGTTAATCTAATATGACCACCCCCTAATCAAGTCTTGAACAACCTTAATTATCCAATTACCTCACCTAAACACTTTCTTACAACTCCTAACCAAAACCTTAATCAAAGAAACACCTAAACACTTCACTAAGCCACAATTACATGAACAAATTAACCTCCCCCTTTGGGCTGGAAAACTTGAAATACATGGCCTCAAAGGAGTGTCACATGTTGATTTATTTCTCACTCAAAGACCATACCTCAAGCCATACTCACCATGCTTTCAACCATGCTTTGCCCATGCCTTTGCCCATACCAATCAAGAGATATTTTCCTCCCCAAATGGCCAAGAGGCGTCGGCCATGCACTCCCAAGGAAGCCTCCATGTTGCCAAAATTCTGGAAATACCAAGCCTTGAAGAGCCTTGATACACTTTAGATCATTTGCTAAGTTTAGTTGTCTTGCATTTTCTTGCTTTTTCTCTCTAAGTCTCTTCATCTTCTTCATCTTCTTCTTCCCCTCAAAGAACCTTGCCACCATCACAAACCACCACAAACAACCATAAACCACCACTACCTCACCTTAAACCATCTCCTAAACACTCAAACTTTCCATTCCCAAGCTTAGAAACTCAAGGAAAAATCATCTCCTTTGAGTTTCCCTTTGCCTAAACACATGCCCATATCCAAGAGGAGATTTTGTCTTCTCAACTATTCAAGAATCAAGCTTTATTTCTTCCATTCCAAAGACTTCCTTAGGTAAGGGTTTGTTTTAAAGTTTTTACTTGTTTTCCTCAAGAAAAGTTCTAGTTTCCTCTGCTCAAAACTTTTTCTTTCTCCCTTTTTCCTTTTTGACCATGAGGCCTATTCTTGAGAAAAACTTTAACTTGATGATGAGGTTTCAAGATAAAGACTTGTTGATGTCTTGTGAGAAACCTCTAAAGCTGAAACAACTTGGTCTTGGACCATACATGCTTTTGTTTTTCTTTCTTTCCTTGCTCATGCTTTTGGATTTCCTTTCCTTTCTTCCTCAAGGTTTCGTTCTTTCTTCCTTTTCTTGGATGATTTTTTCCTTTGCCTTTGTTTGAACAAGTTTTGTTAAAAATGTAAAGTAGATCACACAAGTTTTGATAAAGAAAATTAATCCTAAGTTTTCAAAGAACTCTAAGCTTACCCTTGCCAACCTTAAAGTTGGTTGACCGTTCTAAGAGTTTTACTTGAATTGAAGCCCATGAGCAATAAAATATAGAATATGACTTAGTTCTTTGTATTTTGTTTAGACAAAGTGTTAAGCTTTGTTTCTATTTTCTTGAGCTTGATAATGAAGTTCAAAATCAAAGCTTCCTTGAAGTCTTGATACCAAGAACTCTAAAGCTCACTTTATGTTGTTAAGATGCATAATGGGTGTAACACCTAATATTTAACCCCAATATGCCTAGGACGTATTCAAGATTAATTATTAGTTATTACTTCTCTTTAAATTCATTTACAAAATACTTAGCGAAAAATAGTAATTTTTTTTTTTGAAATGATTCATATAAAACAAAGTGCGAGCCTTTACGTGTAACATAAATACAATGTAAAGCGGAAGAATAAATAAAACATACAGAACATAAGCATTAAAGAACACATCCATCATAAACATCATTCCTCATCACATTAGATAACATAGTTTAGTACATCACTACAAAAATATATCAGAAACATAAAGTCTTACCCATACTAGTGGGAGAGCTTGCAGGACAATAACATAAAATAAGAAACATGAAGACAAATACATGAAACAACCAAAAGATACTCCCAAGCTAGACTCCTCCCTCCAGCTATGAATGACGCTCCACTCATTCCTCTGGCATAACCAATGAACTTGGCAAGCTCCTCGATGCGTGAAGGCGGAAGGATGGCGAGATGCCCTTCATCCGTGAGGGCGGATTCCTGACGTCGTGCTAACCTCCACGTCACCATCTCCTCGCACCCATCCCGATATCCATGGGTATGGCAGGGCGGAACCCTCTCAGAAGGATGAAGGAGGATCCTCTGATGGTCGTCTCGAACGTCTCGGTGAGGCACGCACTCCGGAACCTCTGCACCATGAAGATGCGACGAGCGCGACGCTCTGCCAGTCACACTGGGCGCGTCCCTCAAAAATCATGTCATCGCCAAAGGGGGAGGTCGGAGTGAATCTGAAAGCTCGGAGACTGGAAAGGCAAAGGGCGTCCATGTATGCAAATGCGTATAGCACAACGACCCTCGAAGTGGTAGGACGATGTCGGATCGTAGTGCAGCTCCCACATAGGTGCGTCAACAAATCACGAACGACGCCATCGATCTGAAGACGTAACCCAAAGGAAGAGAGAGGGGTGAGAATTCTTGCTAAAGAATCTCAGGAGGAATCCTCTATCCTAGTGTCATCGTTTACGTCCCCAGGAACCTTGGGTTTATTATAAAAAGGTTAAGCATGCATAGGTTCATTATGAGGTTTTCACAAAGATATTTATCCAAGGTCCATGTCTTTTATAATGATTCTTAATGCATGTATGCAACATAATAGTTCATGGATGCATGGCAGGACTTTAGGTAAATCAAACAAATAACAAACAACATATAAGTGGCATGTAACTTTCTCTTGAACATCTTTCCTTTCTCACTTGTGACACCAATCATAATAGTAACCGCACCCCTTTAACTAGGCTATGAGCTCATACCTTAACTAGTCGTCACTAGTTCTTACTTATCCTCTTGATAAGCGAATCATAAACATAATCATATTCATCATAATCATCATAATCCCGACTCCCATAATTACGGTAGGGGCCTAAGGATCACCCATCATGGGACTTTTTCCTTCTTCGAAACGTATCGACTGGTTAAGACCAGCGACTTTGTCCGCTTTGGCAGGCTAATGTCTATGCCCTCACGGTTTTACCTTCCCTTATTCTTAGTAGGAGAAGTACGTCTTGGTGTGTCACCTTAAGCATCATATATTTTTCCTTCTTCGAAACGCATCGACGGTTAAGACCAGCTCGACTTTGTCCGCTTTGGCAGGTGAATGCCTATGCCCTCACTTTTACCTTCTCTATTTAGCAGGAGAAGTACGTCTTGCTATATCATCGTTAAACATCATTTTTCTCAAAAACTTTCTTATATCCCTCAAATTTACGGAAATTTGCGGATAACACCACTCTAATTTCCTCAAATTTGAGTCATGCCACATAATCTCATCACATGCATCATTTTCATGGAACTTTCTCAAATCAATAACTTTCTAGTTCACATGAGCATATTTCTCAATTTCATTCATATTTTGAAACCTTATGCATCTTAAACACAACATTTCATCATATCACCAAATCACATTATACATATAAAGTTTCATGCTCAAGGAACTAACATAATCACATCATCATATGTGTGCTCGAGGTTCATCATCATAATTATACTCTCTCCACCTATCTCATATCTTATGCTTTGACCCTTAAGGGTCTTAAACTTGTATTTGCATCTTTATTACCCTTAAGAGGTTAACACTTAAACCTTTCTCTAAGATTTGAACTTACTAAAAATTCCATACAACACTGCACATAAAAGAGGAGAGAATATCATTCACTTAAAGGGCTTTGAATCTCCATTCGTGACCTTTTTAAGATTTGTCTTCGCTAAGGCTCCATAATCAATTCCTAGACCAATTATGAGGGATTCCTAGGCATGTTCTCTAAGTTATAAACCATTTTAAGCTCTTATCATCACCTTAAACTTAGAAATCAACACCTAATTATTTATGAAGGGATCTTGTACATGTCTTACTAATTATGAATCATTTATCCTTGAATTAATCATGCTAGAACATATTTGCATTTCTTTGCATTAAGGTGTTCTAGAATTCTCATCTTAATCCCTTTTAGTTACTTATTCTTTTCTAACTTTTCTAAATCGATCCTTGCTTCACTCAACATAATTTTACACATTTAACACCTTAGAACAACATTTATACAGGAGCCAAACATAGAACCAAAGTCATGAGCCCATAAAATCACATAATCTCTTGGGTTGAAATGCATATAAGTTACTAGTTTTCTCTTGGGATTCTTAGGAAACAAAAGGTGTTTGGTAATCGATTACATGTTCCTAGTAATTGATTACCAGGAGCTCAATTCATTCTGGGTTTCAAAACAACCTGGTAATCGATTACATGCAATGGTAATCGATTACTTAGGGTTAAATCCGTTTTGAAAAATAAAGAACATAGGGTAATCGATTACACTAAGGTAATCGATTACAGGGTTTCCAGAACAGGTTCTGGGCATGAAGAAGCCGTGGTAATTCATTACACGCCTCTGGTAATCGATTACCAGAACCAAAAGTCCTTCAAACTCTGGTAATCGATTAACTGGATGGTAATCGATTACCAGAACCTTCTAAATTGAGAAAACATGATTTTGACACATTCCAAACTATTTAAACACCTTGAGACCTCATAAAATAGTTTTCCAACATTTTCTTGAAATTATTCATGCATTTTACAAAATCAAACCATTATTGAATCATACCAAAACTCATCCATTTCTTTTTACTTGGAGTCCTTTTTAGGATACTTAGGGCAAGTCTTTGAGCTCTAGAGTATTTAGGTGATGACATAATCTTAAACATGTATGCACTTTATTTTACTCTTCATTAGAAAGTAAAGTGAGAGCATAAAATAAATATGAGATGCAACTTCATTATTATCTTTAAGGATTAAGTGATGACTTGAAATATAAACATGAAATGCAAGCTTGGAAATTTAAATATGGTAATGCAAGTTCATTTTTACTCTTGTGAAATTAGTGATAGCATCAAAATAAACATGAGATGCAAGACATAAATTTAAACATGAATGCAACTTGTTTTTATCTTAACTAGAGCTCTTGCAAGACTTTTAGAGGAACATAAACCTCAACCCATTATGTATCATAAGGCAAGCTTTAGAGTTCTTAGCACCTAGACTTCAAAAGAAATCTTAAGGTTTGAACTTCATCATCAAGCTTAAGGAAATGGACTCAAAGTTCAACACTTTGTCTAAACAAAACTACAAGGACTAAGTCATATTCTTTATTTTATTGCTCATGGGCTTCAATCTAGAGTAAAACTCTAGAACGGCCGACCAACTTTAAGGTTGGCAAGGGTAAGCTTAGAGCTCTTTGAAATCATAAGATTAACTTTCTTAACAAAACTTTTGTGATCTACTTGACATATTTTACAAACTTTGTTCAAATCCAAAGAAGAAAAATGAAATCCTTAAGGGAAAGAGGAAGAGGAAAATCGAAACTTAAGCCAAGAAAAAAAAGAAATCCAAGCATGTATGGTCCAAGACCAAGTTGTTTCAAGCTTTAGAGGTTTCTCACATGACAACAACAAGTCATTATCTTGAAACCTCATCATCAAGCTCATGTTTTCTTTATGAAAGGGCCTCTTGGCCGAAAAAGAAGGGAAAGGGGAAAAGAGTTTGAAACCAAGAGAAAACCTAGAACTTTCTTGAAGAACACAAACAAAATCATCAAAACTTAACCCCTACCTTAAGAAGTCTTGAAAGAGATGTAAGAAAGCTTTGTTTTCTTGATGAAGGAGAAGGAAATCCTCTTGAAGTCTTGAGGAAGAACTTGGCCCAAGTGAGGGAGTTTGAGAGGAAATGGGAGGATTTTGCAAGAAGTGTGCACTTACCAAGTGAACCAAAGTGTGACAAGGTTCATCAAGGCTTGGTATTTATAGAAATTTTCAACAATGAGGCTTCCAAAAAAGGGGAGGGAATGGCCACATGAGGGAGGAATGAGAGAAGAAATATCTCTTGCAAAGGTATGGTTGAAGGTATGGTGAGGTATGGGGCATGGCTTGAAGTATGGCTCTTGAGTGTAATTGAAACAACACATGATGGGTTATGGAGGGAAAGTGCCCCACCTTAAGGCCATGAGGGAGAGAAAATTATTCATGTAATTGTGGGTTAAAGGTGTGTTTAGGTGTGTCTTTGATTAGGCTTTTGATTAGGAGTTTATAAGAAGGTGTTTAGGTGAGGTAATTGAGTAATTAGGAAGGTCAAGACTTGATTAGGAGGGTAATCTTGTTAGATTAGTAATTTAAAATAATTCTTTTGGTCAAATGAGGTATGGCTCAATTTCTTAATTTAAGAAATTGGAGAGAAAAACACTATTCAAGATTCCATGACTAGGAATCTTGAATTTAAAGAATGCAATTAGAGTTTATCTAAGCAATCTTAGGTTCTAATTAACCTTAATAAATTATTTTGACTCTAGATTAATTATCGAAATAAATTAATCTTCGATTAGAGCCTAATATTGCTTAGGTTTGCTTAATTGCGTCATTAGGCTTACCTACACGTTTAGGGGCAAAATGGTAATTTTGCTAAAACTTCCCTGGACCTTTTGAGCCTGACTAAACATCAAACATTGCTCATAAACATCATTCTAAACTTCCTGGAGTTTCTGGCTCAAACGGCACCTTTTACCCGTGTAGACACAGGAGGGTATTTTGGTCATTTTGAGCCGAAAGTTTAGAAACGATGTTCTCCTCCTATATCATCCATAACAACATAATCCCCTTTAAACATCGAGTTGACCCATTCGAGGGTTGCCGGGCAACTGTCCTCCGAATTCTAGGAAAAATGACCTCAGGGCATTTCGGTCATTTGTACACTAACAGGAGAAATTGGAGCATTACATTACTCCCCTCCTTAAAAGAATTTCGTCCTCGAAATTCGTTACCTTAGAAAAGCTCTGATACTTCGTCGCATCTCCTATCCAATTCCCACATGTACTCCTTCGTCTTGTCTCGTCCCCACGCAACTTTCACCAAGGAACGGACTTACCTCTTCAACCGCTCACACCACGCTCACGATCCTCGTTGGTGGAGACTGAAGTTAGGTCCTCCCTTAACTGGACATGCTCTGGCTTAACACATGGCTAGGGTCGGATTGATATTTTCTTAACTTGGAGACGTGAAGACGTCATGAAGATTTGACAGATTTGGAGGTAGGGCTATTTTATAGGCAATTGTCCCGACTCTCTGGAGGATTTCAAAAGGTCTGAGAAATCGGGACTCAATTTCTTGACTTTCATGGCTCTACCTATTCCTGGAGTGGGGGTTATCCTCAAGAAAACATGCTCACCTTCTTGGAACTCTAACGGCTTTCGCCGCTTGTCCGCATAGCTCTTTTGTCCCTTTGAGCAGTTAAGATTCTATCCTTGATCATTCTTATTTGCTCTGTTTCCCTCATACATTCGGCCAAAATGCTTTGTTCTCGAGATCATGCCAACACAAAGGCGACTTGGCACTTCCTTCCATACAAGGCCTCGTATGGTGCCATACCGAGCTCGCATGATAACCGTTGTTATATGCGAACTCGACAAGCGGGAGGGACTTATCCCAACTCCCTTTTTATCCAAAACACATGCCCTTAGCATATCCTCCAAGGTTTGGATAGTTCTTTCTGATTGTCCATCCGTTGAGGGTGGTAAGCCATGCTTAAGCACATCTTAGAACCAAACACCTTTTGAAAGGCTTCCCAAAACGCGACGTAAACACGATCTCTCTCGAGATTATCGTCGATGGAACTCGTGTAACCTTACTATCTCTTGGATGTACACTGGGCCAACTTATCTAGGGAAAAGGTTAACTTGATGGGTAGGAATGGGTCGACTTGGTTAACCTGTCCACTATTACCCAAATAGCGTCATGGCCGGCTTGGGTTCGAGGTAGGCTGGTCACAAAATCCATAGATATACTATTCCACTTCCATTTGGGGATAGGCAAAGGTTGCAACATTCCTTGAAGGCTTTGGTGCTCAATCTTCACCTTTTGACAGACTAAGCACTTACTAACCCAGGCTACTACGTCCTTTTTCAATCCAGGCCACCAGAACATCTTCTTTAAATCTTGATACATCTTGGTGGCACCAGGATGGATGGTGAAGTGGCTTTTATGGGCCTCCTTCAATATACTCTCGAGGTCACCATTTTGTGGTACACAATCCGCCCTTCGAACCTCTACAAACCATCTGTTCCTTGCTCAAAACCCTTAAGCTTTCCAGCCTTAACCGCCTTGAGTCTCCTAAACTCCTTCATTTTCTACTTGTGCCATCATCACCCTCGTTTAAACCCACTTGTTACTGTAAGATGACACATCTTCACACTCTTTTCTGATTTGACATCCCAAATTCATGTCCCTAAACTTCTCTATAAGCTCAACTTCCTTGACCATCATGTGGGATAAGCGTAATGATTTTGACTCAGGCATCGCGACCACATTGGCCTTGCTAGGGTGGTAACTTAAGCCGAAATCATAGTCCTTTAGAAACTCCATCCACCTTCTTTGCCTCATGTTTAGCTCCCTTTGATCAAAGAGATGCTTAAGACTCTTATGATCGGAGAAAACTTCAAACCTTACTCCATACAAGTGATGCCTCCAAATCTTCAAGGCAAACACTATGGCGGCTAACTCTAGGTCATGGGTAGGTAGTTAACCTCGTGAGGCTTGAGTTGTCTAGACGCATAGGCTACCACTTGCCTATTTTGCATCAACACACAGCCTAAACCTTTCCCCGAAGCGTCACAATATACCTTGAAGGGTACATTGGGGTCGAGCAAAATCAAAACTGGGGTCGAGGTCAACCTTTCCTTTAACTCTTGGAAGCTCTCCAATCGGATTCCATGAAATGGGTGTTCTTCCTAGTTAGCTTGGTTAGGGAAGGGCAATCTGGAAAATCCTTTAATAAACCTACGGTAATAGCCCGCTAAACCCAAAAAGCTCTGTATTTTCAATCTGGTTTGTTCATCCCAATTCATTACGGCTTCTATCTTACTAGGGTCAACAGTTATACCTCCTTCGATACTACATGCCCCAAAACTTCACTTCCTCCAACCAGAATTCACACTTAGAGAGCTTAGCATACAACTTCTTCTCTTTCAACACCTCTAAAACCAACTTTAGGTGACTTTCATGCTCCTCGTGAGTCTTCCAATAGATGAGTATATCATCTATGAAACAACCACAAACTTGTCTAAATAGGGTCTAAAGATCCTATTCATATAGTCCATGAACACGGTGAGGTGCATTTGTCAGATCCAAAGGACATCACGGCGAACTCAAAGTGTCCGTACCGTGTTTAAAGCGGTTTTAGGTATATCCTCATCTCTTACTTTGAATTTGGTGGTATCCGACCTCAAATCAATCTTGGAGAATACCACCGCTCCTTTCAATTGGTCATAAGATCATCAATCCTAGGCAAAGGGTATTTATTTCACCGTCACACGATTCAATTGCCTATAATCTATACATAATCTCATGCTCCCATCCTTTTCTTAACAAACAAAACTGGGGCTTCTCAGTGAGGCACTAGGTCTAATAAAATTCTAACAGCTCCTCCAATTGGGTTTTCAATTCCTTCAACTCCAAGGGTGACATCCTATATAGGGCTATCGAGATAGGTCCCATTCCCTTAATAACTCGATGGAGAACTCCACCTCTCTCTTGGAGAGAACTCAGGGATCTCATCCAAAAATACTCCTGGTACTCTCTTACCACAGGAATGTTATCTATGTTCTGCTCAAAGTCTACTTCACTAGCGGCTAGAAGGACATATCCCTTAGTTTTCCCCACTATAGAAGACATCTACGACATTCACATAAAGTTTCAAGGTTTGACTAGTCTTGCTAGGGGTGATGAAAAATAACAGATTTTGGATAAATTTAACAACACATGGTTAGCGTGAAGCCAATCCATGCCAAGGATTATTCCTATGTCTTTCAAATCTATGACATAGGATCTATTTTCAATAGAGATGGCAATTTAAACAACAGTTACATGTATGTACAGGATGGTTGGTGGAGAGAAACAATGAGATCAAAGGAAGCTTAGAAACTTGTAAATTTAGAGATCAACACTAGCATGTGAGATAAAAGAATGAGTAGCACAAGAGTCATATAGCACATTAAGGTTCTACCATTTAGTTCGCACTTACCTTCGATGAGGTCGTTGATCCGTTTCCGTCCTCGCGTTGAGGGAAAGACCCGTCCTTGGTGTGCGGTCTGGGATTTGACTTGACGACCCTCCATTGCTTCTGGATCCTTTGCATAGTGGCCGAGCTTGCCACACTTGAAGCATACTCCTTGTCCGGTGAGGAGGGACGATTGCCATGATTCTTTCCAACGGCACTCCGGCTTGCGTCCTATTGGGACAAACTGGGGCTCTGGGGTGCCTTGTTCTTGTTCCCTTGGGCTCTCCTTGTTGATTATGGTTGTTGTTGTTACGAGGACCGCCCACTCCTCCTTGATGGTGCGGTTCCCTCGGCCTGGGTTGAAAGGCGCCTTGTGTTGCCAGGATGGTTGATTGTTTGGTCCTCTTTGTTGTTGTGGTTGATGATGTTGTTGGCGTTGTTGATGCTTGAACTGATTGGATTGGTAGGGATGGTAGTGGTTCCTCGTTGAGTTTATTTTGATGGCTTGAACTTTTGGGCTTGGGGTCCCAAACCACGAGGACGATCCACCTAGCGGCATTATCTTCTTATGCCCTTCTTTCATGATCGCACTTGTTGACTAGGGTTGAGTCCCTAATCTCCATGTGTGCCACAACGAAGTTAAGTTCGGTCCTCAAACCGGCTTCAAACTTAACACAATTCCATACCTCGTCGGTTCCCTTGGAAAACCCGTGAAAACTTAATCAACTCTTCAAACTTTACCTATTGGGTCAGACATCCCACCTTGGACTAACTCATAACTCAATGTCCTTGTGTTTCTTCACGTAACTCTCTGAAATACTTTTCATAGAAGTACGAAAACATCCTTCCATTGATGCCGCCTAGCTTCGAGTAGCCTTGGTGTCCTTCACCAAAATTCAGCTGTCGACTTCCATTATGAGGCTGAGGTGACTTTTGCTCCTTAACAGGTAACAAACTAATAGATCTTTTCCATGTTTTCTATCCACTGAATCAGCCTTGTCGGATTTAGAGCTCCATTAAAGGTTCGGGGATTAGCCTTGCGAATTCTCAACGGCTTGTTTACGCTTTAGCAATAGGGACCTTGAGCACCATTCCTTGTTTATTCATGCGATCGAACATGTGTTTATCACCTAGCCAGCTCATGTAAGGAGCCGCAGCCTCATTTCCTTGTTCACGTCGTTGCGTTCCATTTGCCCGGGTGCCATTGGTCCCTAAACACACAAGTCAACAAATACCGAGGTGATCAGGTTCAATATTCCAAGCTAAATGAGTGTCACGGACGCCCCAATTTTTACTGGAATTTTTACTATCATTAGGAATTACCGAATTACGTAGGTAAATATTATATAAAATTTGAGACCAAACAATCCTTAATAAAGGAATATAACGTTAGAAGAGAAGTTAGGAGCAAATCGTGAATATTGCAAACCACAATTTTCTTACGTGTAAAATGACCAAAATGCCCCTGAGCTTATTTTACAGAAAATGAGGATCGTGGGCCCCACCCATCCTCAAGGGGATGTTTTGATGTTAATAAGGGATTGTTTGTGTTATGTGTTAATAGAGGAGAAAAATCCTAATTTTGAGTTCCGACGCGAAATGACCAAAATGCCCTTACGCGTTTTAACTCCGATTGCGTGCCAACTTAGCTCGAACCTCACTAAAATGTGTTAAAAGGTGTTTTTAAGCCATGATTAACCATTGGTTAAGCTCGGGTCTCCTGCAATT
This sequence comes from Dalbergia oliveri, assembly GCA_030441495.1. Classification (NCBI taxonomy): domain Eukaryota; kingdom Viridiplantae; phylum Streptophyta; class Magnoliopsida; order Fabales; family Fabaceae; genus Dalbergia; species Dalbergia oliveri. Next base: position 28,676,132 of record JAMLFY010000003.1, on the reverse strand, counting down.
TTAAGTAAAATGACCGTTTTGCCCCTCCCTTTGAGTTTACAAATTTTGAGATTTTTGATTTGCTAACGAAACCTAAGCAATATTAGGCTCAAATTAAAGCTTATTAAATTCTAATTACTAATCTAGAGTCAAAATTATTTATTTAGATTGATTAGAACCTAAAATTGCTTAAAACACCCAAATTGCTTAGTAATTCACTTAAACCCTTAACCGTAAATTCTCTAAATTGCATGAATACCTTGCCTACACCTAAAAATACATGGAACACACAAAATCCTCTTCCACAAGGCTGTAATGCACGAAATTATTGAGTAATAAGTCAGAAAATTATTACACAAAAATCCAAAGAATGAAAACAAAGAATCATAAACATGGAAACATGATTCCATGTTTTAAGCCACCAAACAAAATGATTTTTCTTCCTTATTTTTTTCTCTAATTTTTGGTCAGATTTCTTTCCTTCCTTTGTCCATTTATGAGCTGCAAAATCTCTATAAATAGGCATGCTTGAAGATAGTTTAGATGCTTAGTTCATAACTTACACAAATTCTAGTTTTAGGAGCACCAAAAGCTCTCATTTCCTCCTCCTCTTGGCTGAATTCTTTCTTCAAGTTTTCAAGAATATTTTCTTTCATTTCACTCAAGGAAACCAAGTTCTCTTCCTTTCCTTCAAATCAGATTAGGTAGGGAGTTGTTTTCAAGTTTATTTCTATGCTTTGCTAAGTGTTGTTCTTGGTTCAAAATGATGATTTCATGGATTTCTCTAGTTTTTCCATTTGGTTTCTTCTTTTTCTTGAACATTTCAGCCATATGGCCTAGGTGGGACTAAGATGATGGCTTGATGATGAGGACCTTGAGGGTGGGTTGTGAATCCATCACAAGTTAGGCCTCTAAGCTTGAAAGTTCCACTTGATGCAAAACTTTAAAGAATAATATTTTTATGATGTTTTTATGATCTTGAGTTTAGAACTTGAAAGATGTATTTTTCACTTTGTCTTGCTAAGATATATTGGGTTGAATTTATATTTCTTAAAGTTGGAGGAGCTCTAGTAAAGAAATAAAATGAACTTGCATCCATGTTTAAGTTTATGCCTTGCATAACCATGTTTACTTTCTATGTCATCACTAAATTCTCAAGAATGAATAAATGAACTTGCATATTCATGTTTAAATTTCCAAGCTTGCATTTCATGTTTAAATTTCAAGTTGTCACTTAATCTCTAAAGATAATAAAGAAGTTGCATCTCATGTTTATTTTATGCTCTCACTTTATTTTATAATGGCTAAAAGAGTCAATGCATGGCATGTTTATTTTATGTCATCACCTAAAAATCCTAGAGCTCAAAGACTTGCTTATGAATCATAAGCAAAGAAATGAGATAATTGGAGTTAAAGAATTTATTCTTTAAGAAGTCTTGAGAATTGGAGCTTAAAAAAATGTTCTCATTCCCTTATCCGCGCGCGGACTACCGCCTTCCTTGCTTAAGATTTCTTCTCCCTCTACGGTCCCTGCAATGACGTCCTTCAGCTTCTTGCATCATGTTTATATTACAAGTTCTTGCATCATGTTTAATTTTCAAGTTATCACCTTAAATCTTAAAGATAAAGAAATGGAATTGCATATCATGTTTATAATTCCAAGCTATCACCTTATAAAGATAAGATTAAAATAAGGTTGCATAGCATGGTAATAATTCAAAGATGTCACCTAAATCTCTAAAGCTTAGACTTGCTCCTTTTATCTTAAGTGAAATATTTAATTATGAACATTCTTTCAAGTTATAAATTTCGCCCATGGTTAAGTTAGGCCTAAAGTCCTATGACTTCTTTCAAGTTTAACAAAAAGAATTAGTTCTAAAAGAGTTTTAAAACTTTGTAAGAATTTTATGGGAAGCTAGTAATTTATGTGTACTTAAAATATGATTTGATGCTTATTAAGAATTTGGTGTCATTGATTGATTCCCTGTTTATATGTTATAGTTGCTGTTGCAAACAATGAAAACTTATGCATGAAATAAAGACATATTCTATTACCTGGAAGAAAGTGTATTACTTGCAAGAGTGCAATTGGAAGATTCTGGTAAGGAAGATTTGGTATTTAAGCGTGTCCATTGTGACCCACCTCTCTTTCCTGGAATCTCCCAGATGCATGATTATTGGTATATATTATTTCTGCATAAGACTATAAATGAGAAAATGTTATGATGATTATGAATGAAGAATTGTATTATGATATAACATGCAAAGACTTAAAGGTGACTCAAAATATATGAGAAAATGATCCTTTGGATTCAAACTATAGGCGGTGAAAGGTGATTCTTGCCCCCCTTGCCTCAAAAGGGTAAGAAGATAATTTTTACTTATCAAAAGGGATAAGTATGTGCTGGTGACAACTAGCAAGGTATGAGCTCATAACCTAGATTACTCCCAAAAGGGTGAAGTATAGGGTGGCCCAGGAAAATGATGATGAAAGTAACTTTAAGTCACCTAAGAAACTAAGTAAATGCATTATGTGAATATGATGTTCTGCATGCATAGTATTTATGAGATGATGATGAGAAATATGATATTTGCTATGCATAGTATTATGAAATGATGATGAGGAATATGATGTGATTTTATGCATAACTATGTTATTATATATGAAAGGAAAAGTTCATTATAAACATGACATGCTAAGTTTATGATGCATTATAAGACGCATGATTAAAACGACGAACCTCTGAAAGTATATTTTCGAACTTAATAAATCAATCTTAGCATGCTCACTATTTCATAATAACCCGAGGTTCCTTGGGACGATGATGATGACACAATGCATCATGAGGTGAGTACCCTATGAGATTTCTTTTATAAGTTTCTCACTCCCTCTATTTTTCTTTCCATCTCGTCTTCAGAAATAGAAGGAAGCGTTCGTGAATCACATTGAGGCTGCATTGGAGTTAACTTGAATCCTAGTTTCACTCGTATATTTCAGATATCTATCCCTATCCCTGAGTGTTATTACTAGGTGCCATTAATGGATGTCCTTCCATCCATATATTATTTATGTTTTATTAGATTGCCTACACTTAGTCTTATTCGTTGGTAGGCAAAATATCTATATGATATGTAATTATGGATGCTTGGATGATGGAGCCAATATATTATGATGTGATGTTTGTAAATTCCTATGTGTCTTTTAAATTTTGCTAAATCATTCACGTTAGCGCCCACGTTTTCAATTATGTTTAAAAAAATGGCTTTAATTTCACTAAGTATTTCAAAAAGATTAACAAAAGCAAGTTAAAGAAAACTAGATAATCGCTAGGTGTATTGGGTTAATTATTAGGGTGTTACACTACCATGGACACAATCAGAACAAGGTCATGAATGCGTATCCTATAGCTTATGTAACACCCTAGTAATTAACCAAATACACCTAGGTTGAATTGGATTAATGACTAGACTTTACTCTTTGCTTTGGTTCTTTCATCATATTTTGAAAATACTTAGTGAAATTACGAGCCATTTTTTTTTTAACATAATTGAAATCGTGAGCGCACATAACATAAATGATTAAGCGGTAGTAAAATAAGACATTTAAGAATCTAAATATATCATATTGGCTCCATCACATAACATCCATAATGCACATCACAACATATATACAATAACCTCACTCAAAGGTGAGTTAAGTTCATACATCATATCTTACATATTCACACCATAGGAAACTATTTATAAGGAAATTCATGCCCCTAAACTAGATAACCTTAAAGCTGAGGAAGGCTACTCTAAACCGGAGGTATAACACTCTTAAGACTACTTAAAACTCTCTAGGGCCACCGCCCTCAAACGGGAGAAACCTTATCCATTACGAGTTCCTCCTGAAGGGGGCACACGAGATGCACCAGGCGGGTCTGCATGGACGATCTTCTTGTAACCTCCTGAACAACGTTTTCTCACTACCCTCTCTTACACGTGGGAGAGAGGAGCAGAGCTTCAGAATAAGCATGAGTAGGAGGGTCCTCTGAAGGATCAAGTTCACTCGTCGTGGATTATACTTGGAAACCATGGATAGCAGACTAGGCGGATAAGAACGTAACATTCTTTCATCAAGTGGACGTGCATGTTCGAAACCATTTCATCGCCATAGGGAGAAGTAGGAGAAAAATGATAACTAAGGACAGGATGTGCAAATGGACGACCTACATAAATAAAAACACGAACCAAGCACCTTCCTTCAAAGTGATACGAATGATGCATCCTGATCATAGTGGAATTCCCAGTAGGGGTGTCAACGAACAGGACGAATGTCCCATCTAATCTGAAGACAATGACGGAAATAAAGGAAGGGAGTGAGAATCTTACTAAGAATTTCAAGGGTATCTCCTTCTACTGTTCATCATCAAGTCTCCAGGAATCTCTGGTTATTATAAAATAGTGAACATACGAAGATTAAATTTTAAGTTCAAAATACTTTTACCGAGATTCGGCCAATTTTAATTATGCGTCTTATAATGCATCATAATCTTAACATGTCATATTTATAATGAACTTTTCTTTTATCATTACATCATATTCCTCATCATCATCATTAATATAACATGCATAGAAGAACATCATATTTCTCATCATCAACTCATGTATGTTATGCACAAGAATATCATAATAGCTACACATGGACATGGTGCACATAATTTATTTCTTTAGTACCTTAGGTGACTTTAAAATCTTATCATCCTTATTATTTTCCTTGGGCCACCCTATACTCCACCCTTTTGGGAGTAATCTAGGTTATGAGCTCATACCTTACTAGTCTCACTAGCATATACTTATCCTTTTTGATAAGTTAAAGTCCTAACTCTACCCTTTTGAGAGAACAGTGAGGGGGAATCACCTTTTCACCACCTATAGTTTGATGGGTCCAGAGGATCATTTTCTTATAAATTTTAAGTCACCAATAAGTCTTTGCATGTTACAACTGCAATTCATAATAATTCTAACATTTTCTTATTTACAGTCTTATTGGAATAATATATATCAACTATAATCATGCATCTGGAGATTCCCAGAAAGAGAGGTGGGTCACAATGGACAATTAAATACCAAATCTTTCCTTAGCCAGAATCTTTCCAAATTGCACTCTTAGGAATACACTTTCTTCCAGGAACAAAATATGTCCTTATTTCATGCATAAGTTTTCATTGTTTGCAACAGCAACTATAACATACAAACCAGGAATCAATCAATGACACCAAATTCTGATAAGCATCAAATCACATTTTAAGTACACATAAAATTACTAGCTTCCCATAAAATTCTTACAAAGTTTTAAAACTCTTTTAGAACTAATTCTTTTTGTTAAACTTGAAAGAAGTCATAGGACTTTAGGCCTAACTTAACCATGGGACCGATTTATAACTTGAAAGAATGTTCATAATTAAATCTTTCACTTAAGATAAAAGGAGCAAGTCTTGAGCTTTAGAGATTTAGGTGACATCTTAGAATTATTACCATGCTATGCAACCTTATTTTAATCTTATCTTTATAAGGTGATAGCTTGGAATTATAAACATGATATGCAATTCCATTTCTTTATCTTTAAGATTTAAGGTGATGACTTGAAAATTAAACATGATGCAAGAACTTGTAATATAAACATGATGCAAGAAACTTGGAGCCCGAATTGCATAGGACCAAGGAGAGGAGAAGAGAATCTAAGCAACCTAGCGCGGTAGTCGCATAGGACCGGTGAGGGAGAAGAGAATTACATTTTTTTTTAAGCTCCAATTCTCAAGACTTCTTAAAGAATAAATTCTTTAACTCCAATTATCTCATTTCTTCGCTTATGATTCATAGGCAAGTCTTTGAGCTCTAGGATTTTTAGGTGATGACATAAAATAAACATGCCATGCATTGATTCTTTTAGCCATTATAAAATAAAGTGAGAGCATAAAATAAACATGAGATGCAACTTCTTTATTATCTTTAGAGATTAAGTGACAACTTGAAATTTAAACATGAAATGCAAGCTTGAAATTTAAACATGAGATATGCAAGTTCATTTATTTATTCTTGAGAATTTAGTTATGACATAAAATAAATATGGTTATGCAAGGCATAAACTTAAACATGGATGCAAGTTCACTTGATCTCTTTACTAGAGCTCCTTCAAGACTTTAAGAGAATTATGATTTCAACCCAATATATGTATCTTAGCAAGACAAAGTAAAAAAAATTACATATTTCATATTCAAACCTAAGATAAAAACATTATTCTTTAAAGTTTTTCATTAAATGGAATGTTCAAGCTTTAGAGGCCTAACTTGTGATGGATTTACAACCCATATTCAAGGTCCTCATCATCAAGCCATCATTTCATTCCTTCCTAGGCCATTTGGCCGAAACCATGAAAGGAAAATAAAGAAAAAAAAACTGAAATTTTAGAAGCTTTGGAAACTAGTGAAACCTTCAAGTTTTAGAGATTAACTTGTGAAAGCTTTGCAACCAACACTCAAGAATCTCATCATCAAACCATGGTCTCATCATAAGCTAGGCCATATGGCCAAAATACTTTAAAAAGAAAGGAAGAAGAAACTGAAAATGAAAACTTATAAGAAAGCTCATGAAAACATCATTTTTGAGCTAGAAACATAACTTGTCTTAGCATAAAATGAACTTAGAAACACCTCCCTACCTAATTTGATTTGAAAGAAAGGAAGAGAACTTGGTTTCCTTGAGTGAAATGAAGCAAAATATCCTTGAAAAGCTGAAGGGAGAATTCAGCCAAGAGAAAGAAAGAAAGAAAGCTTTTGGTGCTCCTAAGACTAGAATTTGTGTAAGTTATGAACTAAGCATCTAAACTATCTTCAAGCATGCCTATTTATAGAGATTTTGCAGCTCATAAATGGACAAAGGAAGGAAGGAAATCTGACCAAAATTAGAGGAAAAAATAAGGAAGAAAAATCATTTTGTTTGGTGGCTTAAAACATGGAATCATGTTTCCATGTTTTCATGATTCTTTGTTTTCATTCTTTGGATTTTTGTGTAATAATTTTCTGACTTATTACTCAATAATTTCGGCCATTACAGCCTTGTGGAAGAGGATTTTGTGTGTTCCATGTATTATTTAGGTGTAGGCAAGGTATTCATGTAATTTAGAGAATTTACGTTAAGGGCTTAAGTGAATTACTAAGCAATTTGGGTGTTTTAAGCAATTTTAGGTTCTAATCAATTTAAATAAATAATTTTGACTCTAGATTAGTAATTAGAATTTAATAAGCTTTAATTTGAGCCTAATATTGTTTAGGTTTCGTTACAAATCGAAAATCTCAAAATTTGCAAAACTGGACAAAAGGGGCAAAACGGTAATTTAACCCAAATCTTGCCCGGACCATCTGAACTTAACCAAGGGTCATTCATAACTTAAAAACACCTTTTAAAACATTTTAGTGAGGTTCGGGCTCAAGCGGCATGCAATTGGAGTTAAAGACTGTAGGGCGTTTTGGTCATTTCGCGTTCGAAACTCAAAATTGAGATTCTTCTCTCATTAACACACATAACACAAACAATCCTTTATTATCCTCAAAACATCCCTTGAGGATGGGTGGGCCCACATCCTCATTTTCTGAGAAATAACCTCAGGGCATTTTGGTCATTTTACACATACAGAAATTTGGGTTTGCAATGCTTGTACGAATTGCTCCTAACTTCTCTTCTAACGTTATATTCCTTTATTGAGGATTGTTTGGTCTCAAATTTTATATAATATTTACCTACGGAATTTTAATTTCTAATGACAGTAAATATTACATAAATGGGCGTTAAACTTATCTCTAATAGCTAAGCACTATACATGACATACTACCGTAACATGCTTTTAAAGCATGGTTGCCAATCCTCAGCCTTGAGAATCGAACTCTTCAATACCAAAATGTAACACCCTAATATTTAACCCCAATACGCCTAGGACGTATTTAAGATTAATTATTAGTTATTACTTCTCTTTAAATTCATTTATAAAATACTTAGCTAAAAATACAGGTAATTTTTTTTTGAAATGATTCATATAAAACAAAGTGCAAGCCTTTACGTGTAACATAAATACAACGTGAAGCGGAAGAATAAATAAAACATACAGAACATAAGCATTAAAGAACACATCCATCATAAACATCATTCCTCATCACATTAGATAACATAGTTTAGTACATCACTATAGAAATATAAAGTCTTACCCATACTAGTGGGCAGAGCTTAGGACAATAACATAAAATAAGAAACATGAAGACAAATACATGAAACATCCCTAGAAGATACTCCCAGCTAGACTCTCCCTCCCTCGAGCTATGAATGACGCTCCACTCATCCCTCTGGCACATAACCAATGAACTGGGCAAGTCTCTGATGCGCGAAGGCCGGAAGGATGGGCGAGATGCCCTGCATCTGAGGCGGATCTCGGACGTCGTGCAAACCTCCGTGTCACCGTCTCCCCACCTATCCCGATATCCATGGGTACGGAGGGGCGAACCTCCAAGGATGAGGAGGATCACTTGGGTCCCTTCGACATCTCGAAGCAACACGAATTCTGTAACCTTCGGACAACGAGATGCCGAACCGTGACCCGCTCGCCAAAGGGCACGTCTCTCAAAAATCATGTCATCACCAAAGGGGAGGTCTCAAGTGAATCTGAAGCTTGGAGACTTGGAAGCAAACGAGCGTCCCATATGCAAAAATGCATATAGCACAATGACCCTCGAAGTGGTAGGACTTATGATTTTGGACGTAGTGTAGCTCCCACACGGTGCATCAACAAATCACGAACGACGCCATCGATATTGAAGACGTAACTGAAGGAACAAGAGAGGGGTGAGAATTCTTGCTAAAGAATCTTAGTAGGGAATCCTCTATCCTAGTGTCATCGTTTACGTCCCCAGGAACCTTGGGTTTGTTATAAAAAGGTTAAGCATGCATAGGTTCATTATGAGGTTTTCACAAAGATATTTATCTAAGGTCCATGTCTTTTATAATGATCTTAATGCGTGTATGCAACATAATAGTTCATGGATGCATGACAGGACTTTAGGTAAATCAAACAAATAACAAACAACATATAAGTGGCATGTAACTTTCTCTTTACATCTTTCCTTTCTCATACTTGTGACACCAATCATAATAGTAACCGCACCCTTTAACTAGGCCATGAGCTCATACCTTAACTAGTCGTCACTAGTTCTTACTTATCCTCTTGATAAGCAATCATAAACATAATAACCCCGACTCCTAGAGTACGGGTAGGGGCCTAAGGATCACCCATCATGGGACTTTTTCCTTCTTCAAACGCATCGACCGGTTAAGACCAGCTTACTTTGTCCGCTTTGGCAGGTAATGTCTATGCCTGAACGATTTACCTTCTCTCCTGAAGAAGCAGGAGAAGTACGTCTCGATGTGTCACCTTAAGCATCATATATTTTTCCTTCTTCGAAACGCATCGATAGTTAAGACCATTACTTTGTCCGCTTGGCAGCTAATGCCTATGCCTTTATCCCTTTACCTTCTCTGAGCAGGAGAAGTACGTTCGTGATATCATTAAACATCATTTTTCAAAACTTTCTTATATCCCTCAATTTGAAGGAAATTCGGCATAACAGCTACTCTCCAATTTCCTCAAATTTGAGTCATGCCACATAATCTTAGTCACATGCACCATTTTCATGGAACTTTCTCAAATCAATAACTTTCTAGTTCACATGAGCATATTTGTCAATTTCATTCATATTTTGAAACCTTATGCATCTTAAACACAACATTTCATCATATCACCAAATCACATTATACACATAAAGTTTCATGCTCAAGGAACTAACATAATCACATCATCATATGTGTGCTCGAGGTTTATCATCATAATTATACTCTCCCACCTATCTCATAGTGTCTTATGCTTTGACCCTTACGGCCTTAAACTTGTATTTTCATCTTTATCACCCTTAAGAGGTTAACACTTAGACTTCTTTAAGATTTGAACTTACTAAAAATTCCATACAACACTGCACATAAAGGGAAGAATATCATTCGCTTAGTGGGCTTTAGAATCTCCATCGTGACCCTTTTTAAGATCTCGTCTTTAAGGCTCCATAATAATTCCTAGACGATTATGAGGGATTCCTAGGCATGTTCTCAAGTTATAAACCATTTTAAGCTCTTATCATCACCTTAAACTTAGAAATCAACACCTAATTATTTATGAAGGGATCTTGTACATGTCTTACTAATTATGAATTATTTATCCTTGAATTAATCATGCTAGAACAATTTGCATTTCTTTGCATTAAGGTGTTCTAGAATTCTCATCTCTAATCCCTTTTAAGTTACTTATTCTTTTCTAACTTTTCTAAATCGATCCTTGCTCCACTCAACATAATTTTACACATTTAACACCTTACACCATTTATACAGGAGCCAAACATAGAACCGAAGTCATGAGCCCATAAAATCACATAATCTCTTAGGTTGAAATGCATATAAGTTACTAGTTTTCTCTTGGGACATTTTAGGAAACAAAAGGTGTTTGGTAATCGATTACATGTTCCTAGTAATCGATTACTAGGAGCTTAATTCATTTTGGGTTTCAAAACAACGGGTAATCGATTACATGCAATGGTAATCGATTACTAGGGTTAACGTTTTTGAAAAATAAAGAACATAGGGGTAATCGATTACACTATAGTAATCGATTATAGGGTTTCCAGACAGGTTTTGGGCATGAATAGCGGTAATCGATTACACGTCAGCAATCGAACCAAAAGTCCTTTAAATTCTGTAATCGATTACATGGATGGTAACGATGATGTTAACCTTTAAATTTGAGAAAACATGATTTTTGACACATTCCAAACTATTTAAACACCTTAAGACCTCATAAAACAGTTTTCCAACATTTTCTTTATTCATGCATTTTACAAAATCAAACCATTATTGAATCATACCAAAACTCATCCATTTCTTTTTGACTGGAGTTTCCTTTTTAGGATACTTAGGGCAAGTCTTTGAGCTCTAGAGTATTTAGGTGATGACATAATCTTAAACATCCATGCACTTTATTTTACTCTTCATTAGAAAGTAAAGTGAGAGCATAAAATAAATATGATGTAACTTCATTATTATCTTTAAGGATTAAGTGATGACTTGAAATATAAACATGAAATGCAAGCTTGGAAATTTAAATATGGTAATGCAAGTTCATTCATTTACTCTTGTGAAATTAGTGATAGCATCAAAATAAACATGAGATGCAAGACATAAATTTAAACATGAATGCAACTTGTTTTTATCTTAACTAGAGCTCTTGCAAGACTTTTAGAGGAACATAAACCTCAACCCATTATGTATCATAAGGCAAGCTTTAGAGTTCTTAGCACCTAGACTTCAAAGAAATCTTAAGGTTTGAACTTCATCATCAAGCTTAAGGAAGGGACTCAAAGTTCAACACTTTGTCTAAACAAAACTACAAGGACTAAGTCATATTCTTTATTTTATTGCTCATGGGCTTCAATCTAGAGTAAAACTCTTACGGTGACCAACTTTAAGGTTGGCAAGGGTAAGCTTAGAGCTTTTGAAATCATAAGATTAACTTTCTTAACAAAACTTTTATGATCTACTTGACATATTTTACAAACTTTATTCAAATCCAAAAGAAGAAATGAAGTCCTTAAAAGAAAGGAAAGGAAAACCAAACTTAAGCCAAGAAAATAAAAGAAATCCAAGCATGTATGGTCCAAGACCAAGTTGTTTCAAGCTTTAGAGGTTTCTCACATGACAACAACAAGTCATTATCTTGAAACCTCATCATCAAGCTCATGTTTTCTTTATGAAAGGGCCTCTTGGCCAAAGAAAGGGAAAAGGGCAAAGAGCTTGAAACCAAGAGAAAACCTAGAACTTTCTTGAAGAACACAAACAAAATCATCAAAACTTAACCCCTACCTTAAGAAGTCTTGAAGAGAGATGTAAGAAAGCTTTGTTTTCTTGATGAAAGGAGAAGGAAATCCTCTTGAAGTCTTGAGGAAGAACTTGGCCCAAGTGAGGGAGTTTGAGAGGAAATGGGAGGATTGCAGAAGTGTGAACTTACCAAGTGAACCAAAGTGTGACAAGGTTCATCAAGGCTTGGTATTTATAGAAATTTTCAACAATGAGGCTTCCAAGAGGGAGGGACGGCCACATGAGGGAGGAAAGAGAGAAGAAATATCTCTTGCAAAGGTATGGTTGTAGGCATGGTTGAAGGATGGTGAGGTATGGGCAAAGCATGGCTTGAAGTATGGCTCTTGAGTGTAATTGAAACAACACATGATGGGCTATGGAGGGAAAGTGGCCAGCCACCTTAAGGCCATGAGGGAGAGAAAATTAATTCATCTAATTGTGGGTTAAAGGTGTGTTTAGGTGTGTCTTTGATTAAGCTTTTGATTAGGAGTTTATAAGAAAGGTGTTTAGGTGAGGTAATTGAGTAATTAGGAAGGTCAAGACTTGATTAGGAGAGCAATCTTGTTAGATTAGTAATTTAAAATAATTCTTTTGGTCAAATGAGGTATGGCTCAATTCCTTAATTTAAGGAATTGGAGAGAAAATACTATTCAAGATTTCATGACTAGGAATCTTGAATTTAAAGAATGCAATTAGAGTTTATCTAAGCAATCTTAGGTTCTAATTAACCTTAATAAATTATTTTGACTCTAGATTAATTATCAAAATAAATTAATCTTCGATTAGAGCCTAATATTGCTTAGGTTTGCTTAATTGCGTCATTAGGCTTACTGGACACCGTTCTAAGGTAAATGGTAATTGTGCTAAACTACCTGGACCTTCCTGCTTAACTAAACATCAAAAATTGCTCATAAACATCATTCTAAACTTCCTGAAAGTTCTTGGGTCAAACGCACCTTTTACCCGTGTAGACACAGGAGGTATTTTGGTCATTTTGAGCCGAAAGTTTAGAATGAGGTTCTCTCCTCTGATATCATCCATAACAGCATAATACCCTTTAAACATTGAGTTAACCCATTCGAGGGTGTCCTGCAACTGCCCTTTAATTTCTGGAAAAACTCTAGGGGATTCCGTCATTGTACTTTAGGAGAAATCTGTTACAATGGGTTTAGGTTGTGATGTTCCTTTAAGTCTTGTTAGAGCTCTAGTTAAGATAAAATTAATTGCACACGTGTTTATGTTTATGCCTTGCATAGCATGTTTATTTTGATGTCATCAGGAACTCTCAAGAATAACTAATGACTTGCATTATCATGTTTAAATTCAAGCTTGCATTTCATGTTTATATTTCAAGTCATCACTTAATCTTTAAAGATAATAATGAGGTTGCATCTCGTATTTATTTTATGCTCTCACTTTACTTTCTAATGAAGAATAAAATAAGTGCATATCATGTTTAAGTTTATGTCATCACTTAAACCTCCTAGAGCTTAAAGACTTGTCCAAGTATCTTGCATAAAGTTTTAGAAATGGAGGATTTCAAGGAATGCTATTCGGCCTTGTGATGATGATGGTGGACTTGGATGAGTTCCTCTAATCATAAGTGCCCATAGTCTAAGTCTTGGAATTGAAGCTTAGATGTACTCAAGGAACTTTATGAATAAGTCTTATGTTTTAAATCCATTCTCCTTGAGATAAATAATTTAGCTACTAACCTAGTATATATTTATATGATTTCAATGAGATTCATTGGTTCTAAAGAGTTTTGAGTTCCTAAAATTATTCCAAAGAGAAAACTAGCAACTTGTATGCATTTTAATTCATGGTTTATGTGACTCTATGAAGTTTATGATTTTTGTTTGCCCTTGATGTTTGGCCACTGACTAATCTGTTTTAAGGTGTGGAAATGTGTAAAATTATGTTTGAGTGAAGTAAGGAACATTTTAGAAGTTAGAAAAGATTAAGTAATTAAAAGGGTTCAAACTTAGAATTCTAGAACACCTAACTATGAAAAAGCAAAACTATTCCAGCATGATTAATTTAAGGATAAATGGTTCATAATCAGGAAACATGTATACAAACTCTTCATAAATGGTTAGGAATTAATTACAAAGCTTAAGGTGATGATAAGGACTTAAAATGGAAATTCTAGCACACTTAGACATGGTAAAATACAATTCTATTCCAGCATAGTTAAATTGAGGAAAAATGACTTATAACTTAGTAAACATGCCTAGGAATCCCTCATAATTGGTTTAGGAATTGATTATGGAGCTTTAGGCGAAATAATCTACTTTTAAAGGTCACGAATGGAGATTCTAGAGCCCCGTAAGCATTAATATTTTCTGCCCTTAAATGTATGATGCTATTTGGATTTTTAGTAAGCATAAACATTAGAGAAAATTGTAGGTAATGATCCTTTAGGTGTAATAAAGATCCATAATAAAAGTTAGAATCATTGGAACACAAGTTTAGGACCCGTAAAAGCCAAAGCATAAGACACCATGAGATAAGAGGTGTGATGTGAATGTTTTAAAAACGCTATGAGTATTAGAATGTATGGATGTGTGGCATGTTTCTATGATGATGTGGAATGTTATGTTTGAAATGCATGAAATGCATGAGAATGCGAGACATGAATAGAGGATATGTTTTATGATGTATTACGTTGTATGCTCATGTTGCATCCATACAAGATAAGATAAAGTGGAAATGATCCCATTATGACTTCCCGAGTGAAGGGATGTATCGGGTGATCCAAGAAAGATATTATTTCCCTCTATTTTTTCCCACATGAATTTAGCTATGGCTAGTTAGGATGAGCTCATTCATAGGTGATGGGGTGTATTTGGAGTTTTGGTGGCTATGTGAATATCGCCGGGTGGCATGTTGAATGGATTTTTGGTGGCTATGAGGGTGAAGTGGAAAAGTTATGAAATGAGTCTACCCAAGTTCAAGTATGAAAATAAAAGACGCACATGCATATGTTTCGTTGATGTTTCATTGATGCTCTTTGATTAAGTGATATGTGTTATCTACGAGATCTGTCATGTTAGTATTGCCATGCATACATAAAATATCTGTGCATTTATACCATGAGATTCTCATGCTAAAAGGAACCCACTTCGGATAATAAGATTTAGAAATTAAAATTGAACCTATGCACATACACCTCTTTTATAATGAAACTCAAAGTGGCTCTGGGGGCGAGTTAACATGAAACACTTATGTTAAGTTCCTGCCACCCTAAGAATTCTTGTATAAGTATCTAATCCTTTTGTTTTCCCTCCGTCGTCTCTATACGAGGTTTATGCGGATGTTCGTGATCTTCCTTGAGGCACAAGCGTAGTAATCATTTGTCTAGTCACAATTAGAGAGGGCGAAGTTGGAGTATTTAGACTCGGCCTAGCCTTGATAATATTATGTTTTGCGTCAGTAAACAACCTTGCTTGATGTACCAGTACTTAAGGTGTCCTTATATTTTATAAGGTCTTCGTTGTTTTTTATTATTATAATACAATACTACAAGTTATGTTATGTTTACTCTATGGTTTATTTTTAATGATTGTTATGGTAATGTATACTTGATTATTATGTTTCTTGTTTTAGGAATCCTTTGACTGCATATGGCGTAGGTCGTATTTTAAGTTAAGTTTAAAGAAATTTAGTCAGATTTTAGTACTCGTATTTTAAAGAAAGCCAAGTCAAGTTCTGAAATCAAGATGTACGCCAATTTTTACTTGGAATTTTACTATCATTAGGAATTACGAATTACGTAGGTAAATATTATATAAAATTTGAGACCAAACAATCCTTAATAAGGAATATAACGTTAGAAGAGTAAGTTAGGATAATCGTGCAAGTATTGCAAACCCCAATTTTCTGTACATGTAAAATGACCAAATGCCCTTAGGTTATTTTATTGTAGAGAAAATGAGGATTGTGGGCCCCACCCATCCTCAAGATGTTTTGATGTTAATAAGGGATTGTTTGTGTTATGTGTGTTAATAGAGGAGAAGAATCCTATTTTGAGCTTCGACGAATGACCAACGCCTTATCCCTTGCCGTTTAACTTTTATTGCGTGCCGACTAGCTCCGAACCTCACTAAAATGTGTTAAAAGGTGTTTTTAAGCCATGATTAACCATTGGTTAAGCTCGGGTGGTCCGGAATTTTTAAGTAAAATGACCGTTTTGCCCCGTCTTTGCCTGAAGTTTTACAAATTTTGAGATTTTTGATTTGTTATGTTAAAACCTAAGCAATATTAGGCTTAATTAAAGCTTATTAAATTCTAATTACTAATCTAGAGTCAAATTATTTATTTAGATTGATTAGAACCTAAAATTGCTTAAAACACCCAAATTGCTTAGTAATTCACTTAAACCCTTAACCGTAAATCTCTAAATTGCATGAATACCTTGCCTACACCTAAAAATACATGGAACACACAAAATCCTCTTCCACAAGGCTGTAATACGAAATTATTGAGTAATAAGTCAGAAATTATTACACAAAAATCCAAAGAATGAAAACAAAGAATCATGAAAACATGGAAACATGATTCCATGTTTTAAGCCACCAAACAAATGATTTTTCTTCCTTATTTTTTTTTCTCTAATTTTTGGTCAGATTTCTTTCCTTCCTTTGTCCATTTATGAGCTGCAAAATCTCTATAAATAGGCATGCTTGAAGATAGTTTAGATGCTTAGTTCATAACTTACACAAATTCTAGTCTTAGGAGCACCAAAAGCTTTCTTTCTTTCTTCTCTTGGTTGAATTCTCCCTTCAGCTTTTCAAGGATATTTTGCTTCATTTCACTCAAGGAAACCAGTTCTCTTCCTTTCTTTCAAATCAAATTAGGTAGGGAGGTGTTTCTAAGTTCATTTTATGCTAAGACAAGTTATGTTTCTAGCTCAAAAATGATGTTTTCATGAGCTTTCTTTTAAGTTTTCATTTTCAGTTTCTTCTTCCTTTCTTTTTAAAGTATTTTGGCCATATGGCCTAGCTTATGATGAGACCATGGTTTGATGATGAGATTCTTGAGTGTTGGTTGCAAAGCTTTCACAAGTTAGATCTCTAAAACTTGAAGGTTTCACTAGTTTCCAAGCTTCTAAAATTTCAGTTTTTCTTTCCTTATTTTCCTTTCATGGTTTCGGCCAAATG
>JAMLFY010000003.1:28636509-28658509 GCA_030441495.1 Dalbergia oliveri | reverse complement strand
ATTTATGAGCTGCAAAATCTCTATAAATAGGCATGCTTGAAGATAGTTTAGATGCTTAGTTCATAACTTACACAAATTCTAGTCTTAGGAGCACCAAAAGCTTTATTTCTTTCTTTCTCTTGGCCGAATTCTCCCTTCAGCTTTTCAAGGATATTTTGCTTCATTTCACTCAAGGAAACCAAGTTCTCTTCCTTTCTTTCAAATCAAATTAGGTAGGGAGGTGTTTCTAAGTTCATTTTATGCTAAGACAAGTTATGTTTCTAGCTCAAAAATGATGTTTTCATGAGCTTTCTTTTAAGTTTTCATTTTTAGTTTCTTCTTCCTTTCTTTTTAAAGTATTTCGGCCATATGGCCTAGCTTATGATGAGACCATGGTTTAATGATGAGATTCTTGAGTGTTGGTTGCAAAGCTTTCACAAGTTAGATCTCTAAAACTTGAAGGTTTCACTAGTTTCCAAGCTTCTAAAATTTCAGTTTTTCTTTCCTTATTTTCCTTTCATGGTTTCGGCAAATGGCCTAGGAAGGAATGAAATGATGGCTTGATGATGAGGACCTTGAATATGGGTTGTAAATCCATCACAAGTTAGGCCTCTAAAGCTTGAACATTCCATTTAATGCAAAACTTTAAAGAATAATGTTTTTATCTTGAGGTTTGAATATGAAATATGTATTTTTTTACTTTGTCTTGCTAAGATACATATATTGGGTTGAAATCATAATTTTCTTAAAGTCTTGAAGGAGCTCTAGTAAAGAGATCAAGTGAACTTGCATCCATGTTTAAGTTTATGTCTTGCAAGCCATATTTATTTTATGTCATAACTAAATTCTCAAGAATAAATAAATGAACTTGCATATCTCATGTTTAAATTTCAAGTTGTCACTTAATCTCTAAAGATAATAAAGAAGTTGCATCTCATGTTTATTTTATGCTCTCACTTTATTTTATAATGGCTAAAAGAATCAATGCATGGCATGTTTATTTTATGTCATCACCTAAAAATCCTAGAGCTCAAAGACTTGCCTATGAATCATAAGCGAAGAAATGAGATAATTGGAGTTAAAGAATTTATTCTTTAAGAAGTCTTGAGAATTGGAGCTTAAAAAATGTAATTCTCTTCTCCCTCACCGGTCCTTGTTACTACCGCCCGCTTGCTTAAGATTCTCTCTCCCTCTCCTCGTCCCTGCCGTTCCGCAAGTTTCTTGCATCATGTTTAATTTTCAAGTCATCACCTTAAATCTTAAAGATAAAGAAATGGAATTGCATATCATGTTTATAATTCCAAGCTATCACCTTATAAAGATAAGATTAAAATAAGGTTGCATAGCATGGTAATAATTCTAAGATGTCACCTAAATCTCTAAAGCTCAAGACTTGCTCCTTTTATCTTAAGTGAAAGATTTAATTATGAACATTCTTTCAAGTTATAAATCGGTCCCATGGTTAAGTTAGGCCTAAAGTCCTATGACTTCTTTCAAGTTTAACAAAAAGAATTAGTTCTAAAAGAGTTTTAAAACTTTGTAAGAATTTTATGGGAAGCTAGTAATTTTATGTGTACTTAAAATGTGATTTGATGCTTATCAAGAATTTGGTGTCATTGATTGATTCCCTGGTTTGTATGTTATAGTTGCTGTTGCAAACAATGAAAACTTATGCATGAAATAAGGACATATTTTGTTACTGGAAGAAAGTGTATTACTTAAGAGTGCAATTTGGAAAGATTCTGGCTAAGGAAAGATTTGGTATTTAAGCGTGTCCATTGTGACCCACCTCTCTTCCTGGAATCTCAGATGCATGATTATAGTTGATATATATTATTCTAAAAGACTGTAAATAAGAAAATGTTAGAATTATTATGAATTGCGAGTTGTAACATGCAAAGACTTATTGGTGACTTAAAATTTATAAGAAAATGATCCTTTGGACCCATCAAACTATAGGTGGTGAAAAGGTGATTCTAGCCCCTAACCTGTTCTCTCAAAAGGGTAGAGTTAGGACTTTAACTTATCAAAAGGATAAGTATATGCTAGTGACGACTAGTAAGGTATGAGCTCATAACCTAGATTACTCCCAAAAGGGTGGAGTATAGGGTGGCCCAAGGAAAATAATGAGGATGATAAGATTTTAAAGTCACCTAAGGTACTAAAGAAATAAATTATGTGCACCATGTCCATGTGTAGCTATTATGATATTCTTCTGCATAACATACATGAGTTGATGATGAGAAATATGATGTTCTTCTATGCATGTTATATTAATGATGATGATGAGGAATATGATGTAATGATAAAAGAAAAGTTCATTATAAATATGACATGTTAAGATTATGATGCATTATAAGACGCATAATTAAAATTGGCCGAATCTCGGTAAAAGTATTTTCTGAAATTAAAATTTAATCTTCGTATGTTCACTATTTTATAATAACCCCGAGATTCTGGAGACTTTGATGATGACACCGTAGAAGGAGATACCCTATGAGAATTCTTTAGAAGATCTCACTCCCTTTCCTTTATTTCCGTCATTGTCTTCAAGATAAATGGCGACATTCGTCCATTCGTTGACACCCCTACTTGGGAATTCCACTATGATCCGGTGCATCATTCGTATCACTTTGAAGGAAGGTGCTCGGTTCGTGTTTACGTAGGTCGTCCATTTTCACATCCTGTCCAGTTATCGTTTCTTCTTCTCCTATGGCGATGAAATGGTTTTCGAACATGCACGTCCACTTGATGAAAGAATGTTACGTTCTTATCCCGCTTCATCGCGTCTATGGTTTTCCAGTATAATCCACGAACGAGATATTCTGAACTGATCTTCAGAGGACCCTCCTACTCATGCTTATTCTGAGAGCTCGCTCCTACTCTCCCACGTGTAAGAGAGGGTAGTGAGGAAAGTTTTTTCAGCCGAGGTTAGCAAGAAGATCGTCCATGCGACCCCGCCTGGTGCATCTGTGTGCCCCCTTAGGAAGCTCAACGTATCGGGTTTCTTCCCCGTTTCAAGACAGTGGCCCTAGAGAGTTCTTAAGTAGTCTTGAGAGTGTTATACATCCCAGTTTAGAGTAGCTTTCCTGAGCTTTTAAGGTTATCTAGTTTAGGGGCATGAATTTCCTTATAAATAGTTTCCTATGGTGTGAAGGTGTAAGATATGATGTATGAACTTAACTCACCTTTTGAGTGAGGTTATTGTATATATGTTGTGATGTGCATTATGGATGTTATGTGATGGAGCCAATATGATATATTTAGATTCTTAAATGTCTTATTTTACTACCTTAATCGTTTATGTTATGCGCGGTCACGATTTCAATTATGTTAAAAAAATGGCTCGTAATTTCACTAAGTATTTTCAAAATATGATGAAAGAACCAAAGCAAAGAGTAAAGTCTAGTCATTAATCCAATTCAACCTAGGTGTATTTGGTTAATTACTTAGTGTTACATTTTGGTATCAGTTTAGTTCTCACGAGCCTGAGATTGGACTGGCTATGCTTCTAAAGCATAATACGTTAGTAATGTCATGTGTAGATGTTTATCATTAGGATGAGCTTGAGGATTAGAAATACATGACTACTACATGTTGAAAGTGCCATGGTAACTTGCTCACTTTGCATGGAATATTGGGCCTGATCACTTAGTGTTGCTGTTTTGTGTGTATAGGGACCAATGGCACGACGACAAAGACTAGGAGCGCAGGAATAACCAAGATAATGAGACCGCTGAAGCACTTCGCGATGTAGCAAGGACCATGAGAATGATGATGGAACGGATGGATCAGGATCCAAAGCTAATATAAATCAAGGACATGAAATTCCCGAACATGCTCGTTTCGGGGAATTTCGTAAGGCAAATCCACCTGTTTTCAAGGGACCCTGAATCCTAATGTAGTAGATGAATGGATTCAGATATTGAGAAGGTCTTTGCTGTAGTTCCATGTTCCGAGGAGCGAAGGTCACTCTTGCCACCCACATGCTTGAGGGTGATGCCGGCTTCTGGTGGATTGGTGTTCGAAGACTCTGGAGGCAACCGAAGTGGACATTGATTGGGAATTATTCAAGGTCCATTTTTATGAGAAGTACTTTCCTGAGTCGGTTAGAAATGCTAAGGACATTGAATTCATGCAACTTGTCCAGGGAATATGAATGTGGCTCAGGATACTGCCAGATTTGAGGAACTCATTAAGTTCTCAAGGATGTACCAAGGTAACCCTGATGAGTATTGGAAATGCATTAAATACGAGTCAGGGTTAAAGGCAAACTTAATGTGGAGTTGCGCACTTGGAAATTAGGGATTTCTCTACCTTAGTCAACAAATGCCGCATCATTGAAGAAGGGCAGAGAAAGCTGGGTACTTCAAAGTCTAAGAATATCATCAAAAAGCTGACACCTCAAGGTCAACATTCAAGAGGCAAAATCGACCTCCATTTCCACATCAATCAAGATCACAAGTGCCACAAAGGAACTTTCATCAAGGAAGACCGAACAACAACAACAACCGCTATAATAATCCCAACAATCGCAACAACAACAATAATAACAATAAAGGGAAAGCACCACAAAGAGGTCCAGGAGCACCTCCGACCCATGCCATCCATGGAATGTCCCAAGTGCGGCAAGAATCATGGGAGCATGCCATGTCGAGCCTAACAAACGTGTGCTACCGGTGTGGAAAACCAGGTCATTACTCCCGAGAATGCATAGAAGGAACCCGCCAACCCCCAATCCCAAGCCAGAATACCAAGGAAGGGTATTCACCGTTAATGCTGAAGAAATGACAAAGTCACGAAATCTCGTGGAAGGTAAGTGTAATATGTATGGTAGAAACTTAATTGTACTTATGATTCTGCGCTTCCCATTCTTTTATCTCCCACTCGTGTGTTAAAACCCTTAACTTGCATATAACGAGCTTCCTTTTGACCTTATTGTTTCTACCCTACTAAAACCCGTTAGGACTTGTAAATGTTGTTTAGATTGCCATTTTGTTATTGAGAATAGATCATTTGTTTTAGATCTCATTTGCTTACCCATGCAAGGTTTAGATGTGATTCTTGGCATGGATTGGCTTGAAGCCAACCGTGTACGTTAAATTGCTATGAGAAAACCATTACTTTTCTTCCTTCCCATTAGACCTAAGAAACCCATAAGTCTTTACATAACTACTGGAGAAATGGACTTGGTAAGGGTGAGAGTAAAGGTTATATTTTCCTAGCCGCTAGTGATGTAGACTTTGAGCAAAGTATCGATGAGATACCGATAGTAAGAAATTATCCCGAAGTATTTCCAGTGAGATACAGAGTTTCCCCCAAGAGAGAGATAGTTTCCATAGAATTGCTTCCGGCAGGTCCCATATCCATAGCCCCATCAGGATGTCCCCATTAGAGTTAACCGAGTTGAAAGCTCAGTTGGAGGATTTATTGGAGAAAAGTTTGTTAGACCTAGTGTGTCACCTTGGGGAGCCCCTGTTGTTTGTGAAGAAAAAGGATGGAAGTATGAGGATGTGTGTTGACTATAGGCAATTGAATAAAGTGACGTGAAGAACAAATACCCTTTGCCTAGGATAGATGACTTGATGGACCAGCTTAAGGTGCAGGAGTGTTTTCTAAGATTGATTTGAGGTGAGGTTACCACCAGATTAGGGTAAGAGATGAAGATATACCAAAACGGCCTTTCGCACTCGATACGGCCATTTTGAGTTTGGAGGAATGTCCTTTGGATTAACCAATGCTCCAACCATTTTTATGGATTACATGAATAGGATCTTTAGACCCTATTTAGATCAGTTTGTGGTTGTCTTCATAGATGATATTCTCATCTACTCTAAGACCCACGAGGAGCATGGACGCCACCTAACCATAGTACTAGAGATCTTGAAGGAAAAGAAACTATATGCCAAGCTTTCTAAGTGTGAATTCTGGTTAGATGAGGAAATTTTTAGGGCATGTAGTATCTAAGAAAGGAATTGTTAGATCCTAGTAAGGTGGAAACGGTTGTGAACTGGAAAGACCAACCACGGTAACTGAAAGTAAGGAGCTTTTTGGGTTTAGCTGGTTATTACCGTCGGTTTATCAAGGGATTTTCCCAGATTTCCCTACCCTTGACCAAGCTAACTAGGAAAAACACCCCTTTTTCATGGACCCCGAGTGTGAGAAGAGCTTTCAAGAGCTGAAACACAAGCTAACCTCAACCCCTTTAGTTACCGACCCCAATGTGCCTTTTGAAGTGTACTGTGATGCTTCGAGAAAGGTTTGGGTTGTGTACTGATGCAAATAGGCAAGTGGTGGCCTACGCATCAAGACAACTTAAGCCGCATTAGGCAAATTACCCCACCCATGACCTTGAGTTAGCCGCTTCGTGTTTGCTCTAAAGATTTGGAGACATCATTTATACGGAGTGAGGTTTGAGGTGTTTTCCGATCACAAGAGTTTGAAATATCTCTTTGATCAAAAAGAGCTAAACATGAGGCAAAGAAGGTGGATGGAGTTTTTAAAAGATTATGATTTCGGGTTAAACTATCATCCAGGTAAAGCTAATGTTGTAGCTGATGCCCTAAGTAGGAAATCCTTACAAGTGTCCCGTTTGATGGTGAAGGAGGTTGAGTTAATTGAGGTTTTAGAGACCTAAATTTAGGGATGACCTTGACCACTAAGGGCATAAGAGCTTGTCACCTTAGTGTGACGAGTGAATTCAAGGAAAGAATTGCTCAAGCCCAAAGGAAAGATACAGAATTTCAAGAGACCTTAGAGGCGGAGAGCTGTAATTTGAAAGGTTTTACCCAAGGGAATGATAGTTTATGGAGGTTTGAAGGTCGTATATGTGTACCTGCTAGTGGTGACCTCGAAAAGATATTTTGGAGGAAGCCCATAAGAGCCATTTTACCCTTCATCCTGTGCCACCAAGATGTATCAAGATTTGAAGAAGATGTTCTGTGGCCAGGATTGAAGAAGGATGTGTGCACATGGGTGAGTAAGTGCTTGGTGTGTCAAAAAGTGAAGATTGAACACCAAAAACCTGGAATGTTGCAACCTCTCTCAATCCCTGAATGGAAGTGGGATAGTATCTCCATGGATTTTGTAACTTGGACTACCGAGGACCCAAGCGAATCATGATGCCATATTGGGTAATAGTGGATCGGTTGACTAAGTCAGCCCACTTTTTACCTATTAAGTGACTTATTCCTTGGATAGGTTAGCACATATATATTCAGGAGATAGTAAGATTACATGGAGTACCGTCAATAATAATCTCGATGAGAATCCGCGATTCACGTCACGGTTTTGGGGAGCCTTTCAGAAGGCGTTTGGTTCAAAGCTGTCTGAGACACGGCTTATCACCCCCAAACGAATGGTCAATCTGAACTATCCAAACTTTGGAGGACATGTTGAGGGCATGTGTTTTAGATCAAAGAGGAGTTTATAAGTACCTCCCATTATTGAATTTTGCATATAACAATAGTTATCATGCAAGTATCGGTATGGCACCATACGAGGCCCTCTATGGACGGAAGTGTCAATCACCTCTATGTTGGTATGAGCCCAAAGACAAAGTCTACTCGAACTGATATTGTGGGAAACAACAAACAAATTAAGAAAATCAGGGATAAACTCCTTCGTTGAAATCCTTAACAAAGTAGGATCCGGAGCCTACCGTATAGCCTTACCCCAAGTCTGTCCAACCTTCATGATGTTTTCCATGTTCCAGGTAAGGAAATATCATTCTGACCCAAGTCATGTACTAGAGCCAGAACATGTACAATTAAGAGATGACCTAACGTTTAACTTATCACCCACGAGATCGTTGACCAAGAAGAGTTAAGCAGTTAAGAAATAAGGCCGTATTTGATCAAAGTAGCATGGGGACGAGGTGAAACCGAAGAAGTTACATGGGAAGCTGGAATCAGATATGCAAGCACAATACCCGAGCTATTCTCAGGTAACGATTTTCGAGGCGAAATTCTTTTGAAGGAGGGGAGTAATGTAACGCCCCATTTTTACTGTAATCTTTACCGTCATTAGAAATTACCAAATTACCGTAGGTAAATATTATATAAAATTTGAGACCAAACAATTCTCAATAAAGGAATATAACGTTAGAAGAGAAGTTAGGAGCAATTCGTACAAGCATTGCAAACCCCGAATTTCTGTATGTGTAAAATGACCAAAATGCCCCTGAGGTTATTTTACTGAAAAGAGGATCGTGGGCCCCACCCATCCTCAAGGGGATGTTTTGAGGATAATAAAGGATTGTTTGTGCTATGTGTGTTAATAGAAGAAATCTCAATTTTGAGTTCCGACGCGAAATGACCAAAACGCCCCTCGTTTTTTAATTTGATTGCGTGCCGACTAGTCCGAACCTCACTAAAATATTTTAAAAGGTGTTTTTAAGTTATGAATGACCTTTGGTTAAGTCCGATGGTCCCAATTTTTGGGTTAAATTACCGTTTTTGCCCCTTTTGTTGTAGTTTTGCAAATTTTGAGATTTTCGATTTGTCTAACGAAACCTAAACAATATTAGGCTCAAATTAAAGCTTATTAAATTCTAATTACTAATCTAGAGTCAAAATTATTTATTTAGATTGATTAGAACCTAAAATTGCTTAAAACACCCAAATTGCTTAGTAATTCACTTAAGCCCTTAACGTAAATTCTCTAAATTGCATGAATACCTTGCCTACACCTAAATAATACATGGAACACACAAAATCCTCTTCCACAAGGCTGTAATGGCCAAATTATTGAGTAATAAGTCAGAAAATTATTACACAAAAATCCAAAGAATGAAAACAAAGAATCATGAAAACATGGAAACATGATTCCATGTTTTAAGCCACCAAACAAAATGATTTTTCTTCCTTATTTTTTTCTCTAATTTTTGGTCAGATTTCCCTCCTTCCTTTGTCCATTTATGAGCTGCAAAATCTCTATAAATAGGCATGCTTGAAGATAGTTTAGATGCTTAGTTCATAACTTACACAAATTCTAGTCTTAGGAGCACCAAAAGCTTTCTTTCTTTCTCTTGGCCAAATTCTCCCTTCAGCTTTTCAAGGATATTTTGCTTCATTTCACTCAAGGAAACCAAGTTCTCTTCCTTTCTTTCAAATCAAATTAGGTAGGGAGGTGTTTCTAAGTTCATTTTATGCTAAGACAAGTTATGTTTCTAGCTCAAAAATGATGTTTTCATGAGCTTTCTTTTAAGTTTTCATTTTCAGTTCCTCTTCCTTTCTTTTTAAAGTATTTCGGCCATATGGCCTAGCTTATGATGAGACCATGGTTTGATGATGAGATTCTTGAGTGTTGGTTGCAAAGCTTTCACAAGTTAGATCTCTAAAACTTGAAGGTTTCACTAGTTTCCAAAGCTTCTAAAATTTCATTTTTTCTTTCCTTATTTTCCTTTCATGGTTTCGGCCAAATGGCCTAGGAAGGAATGAAATGATGGCTTGATGATGAGGACCTTGAATATGGGTTGTAAATCCATCACAAGTTAGGCCTCTAAAGCTTGAACATTCCATTTAATGCAAAACTTTAAAGAATAATGTTTTTATCTTGAGGTTTGAATATGAAATATGTATTTTTTTTCCTTTGTCTTGCTAAGATATATATTGGGTTGAAATCATAATTTTCTTAAAGTCTTGAAGGAGCTCTAGTAAAGAGATCAAGTGAACTTGCATCCATGTTTAAGTTTATGCTTTGCACAGCCATATTTATTTTATGTCATAACTAAATTCTCAAGAATAAATAAATGAACTTGCATATCTCATGTTTAAATTTCAAGCTTGCATTTCATGTTTAAATTTCAAGTTGTCACTTAATCTCTAAAGATAATAAAGAAGTTGCATCTCATGTTTATTTTATGCTCTCACTTTATTTTATAATGGCTAAAAGAATCAATGCATGACATGTTTATTTTATGTCATCACCTAAAAATCCTAGAGCTCAAAGACTTGCCTATGAATCATAAGCGAAGAAATGAGATAATTGGAGTTAAAGAATTTATTCTTTAAGAAGTCTGAGAATTGGAGCTTAAAAAAAATGTAATTCTCTTCTCCTCACCGGTCCTATGCAACTACACCGCTCCGATTGCTTAAGATTCTCTCCTTCTCCTGTCCTATGTCCTTACGCGCTTCAGTTTCTTGCATCATGTTTATATTACAAGTTCTTGCATCATGTTTAATTTTCAAGTCATCACCTTAAATCTTAAAGATAAAGAAATGGAATTGCATATCATGTTTATAATTCCAAGCTATCACCTTATAAAGATAAGATTAAAATAAGGTTGCATAGCATGGTAATAATTCTAAGATGTCACCTAAATCTCTAAAGCTCAAGACTTGCTCCTTTTATCTTAAGTGAAAGATTTAACTATGAACATTCTTTCAAGTTATAAATCGGTCCCATGGTTAAGTTAGGCCTAAAGTCCTATGACTTCTTTCAAGTTTAACAAAAAGAATTAGTTCTAAAAGAGTTTTAAAACTTTGTAAGAATTTTATGGGAAGCTAGTAATTTTATGTGTACTTAAAATGTGATTTGATGCTTATCAAGAATTTGGTGTCATTGATTGATTCCCTGGTTTGTATGTTATAGTTGTTGTTGCAAACAATGAAAACTTATGCATGAAATAAGGACATATTTTGTTGGAAGAAAGTGTATTACTTAAGAGTGCAATTTGGAAAGATTCTGGCTAAGGAAAGATTTGGTATTTAAGCGTGTCCATTGTGACCCACCTCTTCCTGGAATCTCAGATGCATGATTATAGTTGATATATATTATTCCTGAAAGACTTAAATAAGAAAATGTTAGAATTATTATGAATTGAAGTTGTAACATGCAAAGACTTATTGGTGACTAAAATTTATAAGAAAATGATCCTTGGACCCATCAAACTATAGGTGGTGAAAAGGTGATTCTAGCCCCTAACCTGTCTCTCAAAAGGGTAGAGTCAGGACTTTAACTTATCAAAAAGGATAAGTATATGCTAGGGACGACTAGAAGGTATGAGCTCATAACCTAGATTACTCCCAAAAGGGTGGAGTATAGGGTGGCCCAAGGAAAATAATGAGGATGATAAGATTTTAAAGTCACCTAAGGTACTAAAATAAATTATGTGCACCATGTCCATGTGTAGATATTATGATATTCTTCTGTGCATAACATACATGAGTTGATGATGAGAAATATGATGTTCTTCTATGCATGTTATATTAATGATGATGATGAGGAATATGATGTAATGATAAAAGAAAAGTTCATTATAAATATGACATGTTAAGATTATGATGCATTATAAGACGCATAATTAAAATTGGCCGAATCTCGGTAAAAGTATTTTCTGAAATTAAAATTTAATCTTCGTATGTTCACTATTTTATAATAACCACGAGATTCCTGGAGACTTTGATGATGACACCGTAAAGGAGATATGTAACGCCCAAATTTTTCCTGTAATTTTTACTATCATTAGGAATTACCGAATTACCGTAGGTAAATATTATATAAAATTTGAGACCAAACAATCCTTAATAAAGGAATATAACGTTAGAAGAGAAGTTAGGAGCAATTCGTGCAAGTATTAAACCCCAATTTCTGTACATGTAAAATGACCAAAATGCCCTGAGGTTATTTTACTAGAAAATGAGGATCATGGGCCCCACCCATCCTCATGGGATGTTTTGATGTTAATAAGGGATTGTTTGTGTTATGTGTGTTAATAGAGGAGAAGAATCCTAATTTTGAGCTTCGACGCGAAATGACCAAAACGCCCTTACGGTTTTTAACTTTATTGCGTGCCCTAGAGCCCGAACCTCACTAAAATGTGTTAAAAGGTGTTTTTAAGCCATGATTAACCATTGGTTAAGCTCGGTGGTCTCGAGCAATTTTTAAGTAAAATGACCGTTTTGCCCCTTTGTAGTTTTCAAATTTTGAGATTTTTCTACGAAACCTAAGCAATATTAGGCTCAAATTAAAGCTTATTAAATTCTAATTACTAATCTAGAGTCAAAATTATTTATTTAGATTGATTAGAACCTAAAATTGCTTAAAACACCCAAATTGCTTAGTAATTCACTTAAACCCTTAACCGTAAATTCTCTAAATTGCATGAATACCTTGCCTACACCTAAAAAATACATGGAACACACAAAATCCTCTTCCACAAGGCTGTAATGCACGAAATTATTGAGTAATAAGTCAGAAAATTATTACACAAAAATCCAAAGAATGAAAACAAAGAATCATGAAAACATGGAAACATGATTCCATGTTTTAAGCCACCAAACAAAATGATTTTTCTTCCTTATTTTTTTTCTCTAATTTTTGGTCAGATTTCTTCCTTCCTTTGTCCATTTATGAGCTGCAAAATCTCTATAAATAGGCATGCTTGAAGATAGTTTAGATGCTTAGTTCATAACTTACACAAATTCTAGTCTTAGGAGCACCAAAAGCTTTCTTTCTTTCTTCTCTTGGTTGAATTCTCCCTTCAGCTTTTCAAGGATATTTTGCTTCATTTCACTCAAGGAAACCAAGTTCTCTTCCTTTCTTTCAAATCAAATTAGGTAGGGAGGTGTTTCTAAGTTCATTTTATGCTAAGACAAGTTATGTTTCTAGCTCAAAAATGATGTTTTCATGAGCTTTCTTTTAAGTTTTCATTTTCAGTTTCTTCTTCCTTTCTTTTTAAAGTATTTTGGCCATATGGCCTAGCTTATGATGAGACCATGGTTTGATGATGAGATTCTTGAGTGTTGGTTGCAAAGCTTTCACAAGTTAGATCTAAAACTTGAAGGTTTCACTAGTTTCCAAAGCTTCTAAAATTTCAATTTTTCTTTCCTTATTTTCCTTTCATGGTTTGGCCAAATGGCCTAGGAAGGAATGAAATGATGGCTTGATGATGAGGACCTTGAATATGGGTTGTAAATCCATCACAAGTTAGGCCTCTAAAGCTTGAACATTCCATTTAATGCAAAACTTTAAAGAATAATGTTTTTATCTTGAGGTTTGAATATGAAATATGTATTTTTACTTTGTCTTGCTAAGATACATATATTGGGTTGAAAACATAATTCTCTTAAAGTCTTGAAGGAGCTCTAGTAAAGAGATCAAGTGAACTTGCATCCATGTTTAAGTTTATGCCTTGCATACCATATTTATTTTATGTCATAACTAAATTCTCAAGAATAAATAAATGAACTTGCATATCTCATGTTTAAATTTCAAGCTTGCATTTCATGTTTAAATTTCAAGTTGTCACTTAATCTCTAAAGATAATAAAGAAGTTGCATCTCATGTTTATTTTATGCTCTCACTTTATTTTATAATGGCTAAAAGAGTCAATGCATGGCATGTTTATTTTATGTCATCACCTAAAAATCCTAGAGCTCAAAGACTTGCTTATGAATCATAAGCGAAGAAATGAGATAATTGGAGTTAAAGAATTTATTCTTTAAGAAGTCTTGAGAATTGGAGCTTAAAAAATGTAATTCTCATCCCTCATCCTATGCGGACTCCGCCGCTCCTTGCTTAAGATTCTTTCTCCTGGTCCTATGCGTTCCGCCGCTCCAGTTTCTTGCATCATGTTTATATTACAAGTTCTTGCATCATGTTTAATTTTCAAGTTATCACCTTAAATCTTAAAGATAAAGAAATGGAATTGCATATCATGTTTATAATTCCAAGCTATCACCTTATAAAGATAAGATTAAAATAAGGTTGCATAGCATGGTAATAATTCAAAGATGTCACCTAAATCTCTAAAGCTCAAGACTTGCTCCTTTTATCTTAAGTGAAAGATTTAATTATGAACATTCTTTCAAGTTATAAATCGGTCCCATGGTTAATTTAGGCCTAAAGTCCTATGACTTCTTTCAAGTTTAACAAAAGGAATTAGTTCTAAAAGAGTTTTAAAACTTTGTAAGAATTTTATGGGAAGCTAGTAATTTATGTGTACTTAAAATGTGATTTGATGCTTATTAAGAATTTGGTGTCATTGATTGATTCCCTGGTATAGTTGTTGTTGCAAACAATGAAAACTTATGCATGAAATAAAGACATATTCTGTTCCTGGAAGAAAGTGTATTCCTGTAAGAGTGCAATTTGGAAAGATTCTGGCTAGGAAAGATTTGGTATTTAAGCGTGTCCATTGTGACCCACCTCTCTTCCTGGGAATCTCCAGATGCATGATTCCAGTTGGTATATATTATTTCGGCATAAGACTATAAATGAGAAAATGTTATGATGATTATGAATGAAGAATTGTATTATGATATAACATGCAAAGACTTAAAGGTGACTCAAAATATATGAGAAAATGATCCTTTGGACCCATCAAACTATAGGCGGTGAAAAGGTGATTCTTGCCCCTAGTCTGTTCTCTCAAAAGGGTAGAGACGGAATTTTTACTTATCAAAAGGGATAAGTATGTGCTGGTGACGACTAGCAAGGTATGAGCTCATAACCTAGATTACTCCCAAAAGGGTGGAGTATAGGGTGGCCCAGGAAAATGATGATGAAAGTAACTTTAAGTCACCTAAGAAACTAAGTAAATGCATTATGTGAATATGATGTTCTGCTATGCATAGTATTTATGAGATGATGATGAGAAATATGATATTCTGCTATGCATAGTATTATGAAATGATGATGAGGAATATGATGTGATTTTATGCATAACTATGTTATTATATATGAAAGGAAAAGTTCATTATAAACATGACATGCTAAGTTTATGATGCATTATAAGACGCATGATTAAAACCGACGAACCTCGGTAAAGTATATTTTCGAACTTAATAAATCAATCTTAGCATGCTCACTATTTCATAATAACCCGAGGTTCCTTGGGACGATGATGATGACACAATGCATCATGAGGTGAGTACCCTACTGAGATTCTTTTTATAAGTTTCTCACTCCCTCTATTTTTCTTTCCATCTCGTCTTCAGAAACGGAAGGAAGTGTTCGTGAATCACATTGAGGTCTACAGGTAGTGAACTTGAATCCTGCTAGTTTCACTCGTATATTTCAGATATCTATCCTATCCCTGGAGTGTTATTACTAGGTGCCATTAATGGATGTCCTTCCATCCATATATTATTTATGTTTTATTAGATTGCCTACACTTAGTCTTATTCTTTGGTAGGCAAAATATCTATATGATATGTAATTATGGATGCTTGTATGATGGAGCCAATATATTATGATGTGATGTTTGTAAATTCCTATGTGTCTTTTAAATTTTGCTAAATCTTTCACGTTAAGCGGCTCACGTTTTCAATTATGTTTAAAAAAAAATGGCTCGTAATTTCACTAAGTATTTTCAAAGCATGATTAAGGAACTGAAGCAAAGAGTAAAGTCTAGTAATTAATCAGCCTAGGTGTATTGGGTTAATTATTAGGTGTTACATACACTGTAACACAGCTTCCTGTTCTACTCGTATTGACATAGAAATTAGAGAGTGTACTCCAAATCAAAAACTATACTAGTCAACATATAAAGTGATAAGAGACTTAGATACATATGTTGCAAAACTCATTTATACATATATGAACAAGTTCCAGTGTGCACTACATTAGTTAAAGCAACGTAGTCAAAACCTGGTAACAATAGCCCTCGCCTAAGCCTAGCCTCAAGTGCAAACAAACAACATATAGATAAACACCTGAAAACATTTAATAGTACATAAAACTCAGGCTAGTAAATCCTAACACCACACTACTACTATGTACGCCAAAAGTCTAGAATGATCCTCCAGGAACCATTGGCCATCGGCCCGATGGCCTCCTCCAAGGGCGTTGGGCCTCGACGGTTTCAAGGAGGATGATGACGAAGGTCGTCATGGAAGGGGCACAAGTGGTGCCTGGTCTACAAAAACATGGGGTATGCCATGTGTAAGGCACACCATCATATGGAGAAAAGGGTCGAACTCTGGGGTAAACAGAAACACTGAACAAATGACTGAAAAATACATCAGGAGGATGGTAGGCCACAACATACAGGGAGTCCAGGTCAAGACGTAATGCAACTGCCATGGCGAGTCAAGGAAGAATCACTGATGGCATCTGAATGCAATACAACATATATGCACATAGGGATCTAAAATTCAGTAGAGTAATCCCTCATATATGATACAGAAATCAACATCAACTGAATCCAGAGTACTCATGCAAGAATTATAAGATCCACCACCAAAGTATGTACATTATGTGAAATAAGATACAACCACAATAATGAATTATGCATTGCTATTTGGAGCCATGGAATCAGTTAGTGCATTTCTCTTTTTATTAACATAAGGGAGGCTTAATATCACATCAAGAGGTGTCTACATTAATAGTTCCACAAAGGACAATAGCTCCTAGGACATGAGCTCATTCCTATCAGTGCATCCGACTTCATTTTTCCATTTCAAATCACACAGTTCTACTCCTAGGATACATCCATCGACTCATAAAATCCCTAGGGAAGTCCTTACTGGCCTTCCCTAATTAACCAATATAAGCCTTGTTCTTTTCCCTATGTTAAAAGTATGCACACGTGAAATGTATAAATTCTCTTCGCATATCATAATTCTAGTACTTTCTCTCTAAAGCAAGCATAAACCATATATATGCATTCATGCACCATGTAATCCTTATTCTTTCCTCATAATAAATCAATCATTAGAGTTCATAGTATGCTTTCATTGTAACACCCTAGTTGAATTACAAGTCATTATAGTACTAAATCAACATTTGAAATTCAGGTTCAACAGGTTGGCAGAATCTGTGCTTAAGTAGAAAAATTTATTTTCCCTACTACCTGGTCGATTCAAGGGCTGCCAAAATTCTCCATGACACTTCAATGTGTCTAGGAGGCCCTGTAAAAATTTCAAGACAAACAGATTCTCTAACTCTTCAGTAAATTGTACAAATTTAGTGGTCAGGGCCACCAACTCACAGATCAGACCAGGATTCTCTTAATTATTTACCATAGAAAATGATTGAAATAACTCACAATAAAATTTACAGTGACACTTCAATATATTATCTACTTTGTGTAAAAATTTAAAGGTTCATTCAATCATTTGCTATAGTAATAAAATCAGACAATAATATTGCTTCAGTTGCAACAATCAAGACAGCATCAGTCTCATTTGGGATCTGATTTTTTGAGGCAATAAACCTTAAAATCAACAGCCAAGAAAATTCATGTAGTTGATTTAAGATGTTAACTTCAACATATAATTTTTATAGCTCATGAAACTACCACAACCACACCAGAAAATTCGTGCATAATTACTGCTTGCAGGAAAACCGAAAATCCAGCAGCTTATCCAAAGTTCTTGTGATAAAAACCATTTTCTAACACCATCCAAACACAACACAAAAATTCATACATCAATATCAACATAATAACAATCAATAGAACCAGAAATCTCTAAAATTCATCAGAATGTTTCAGAAAAATTTTGATGGAAAAGGCCCAAGAAACCCTACCCTTGAAGGCTAATATATCCTTGTCTTTAGTTTTGCTCTAAATGGAAGTCCTTCACCCCAAAGCTCTTAGAACACCCAAACCCTTCTCTAATCAGTGGTGGATGAGGTAATAAGGTGAGATTTAGAGATTCTAATCGATTATCTTCTAGAGGTTGAAGTGTAGAACAAGTCTAGTGAAGGAAGATTTTGATTTTGATCAAGTTTGGCTTAGGATTTTTGAGCTTGAAACTCAAGATGGTCAAGGGTTTTTAAGAAGAGGAAATGAAGTTTCTAGTTCTCTTCATGGCCGAAGGTTAAGGGAGACATTTATGGAAGTTAGGTGGGTCATATTGATCTTATAAGGTATGATGTTATTGGTTAATCATAAAGCAAGATCTTTTTTTCAATAAAAGGAACAATTATCAATGGCTAAGATTTGATCTTCTATCTAAGATGAAATCTCCATTAGTTGGCATTTGAAAGGATAAACTCCATTATTCTCTGAGATTAACCAGCCTGGTGTTAGAAAACACCGAAATTTCACCGAACGGGTGAAACACCATAACCGAAATTAAATCTGACAAAATTAATTCTAGTATAAAATTCACTTTAGCTCCTTATTCCCATGTTTTTCTAATTTCGGCACCTTCGGGTCCTGAATCTAAGGTTTATTTAGCGGACGGCCTCCTGGGCTCGTAAAACACTATTCACATCTTTTTTTTTTCTTTTTTTTTGCTCGAACATAAAGTTGTTCTCATCATTACTACATCTGCAAAATCTAATATTCTCATTAACAAAGCCTAATTAATTTTCTAAAGAAACTAGGATGTTACATACCCTATCGGAATTCTTTAGTAAGATTCTCACTCCCTTTCCTTTATTTCCGTCATTGTCTTCAGATTCAATGGCGACATTACACTGTTTTGACACCCTACTTGGGAATTCCACTATGATCCGTGCATCATTCGTATCACTTTGAAGGAAGGTGCTCATCGTGTTTTTTCGTAGGTCGTCCATTTGCACATCCTTCCCCAGTTATCGTTTTTCTCCTACTTCTCCCTATGGTGATGAAATGGTTTTCGAACATGCACGTCCACTTGATGAATGAATGTTACGTTCTTATCCCGCTCATCTCTGTCTATGGTTTTCCAGAGATATAATACAACGAGATATGTGATCTTCAAAGGACCCTCTACTCATGCTTATTCTAAGAGCTCTCTCCTCTTCCCACGTGTAAGATAGGAGGAAAGTTTATTTAGCCAGGAGTTAGCAAGAAGATCATCCATGCGATAGCCTGGTGCATGGTGTGCCCCCTCCAGGAAGCTGTCAGTGGATCGGGTTTCTTCCCGTTTCCAAGCGGTGGCCCTAGAGTTCTTAAGTAG
This sequence comes from Dalbergia oliveri, assembly GCA_030441495.1. NCBI lineage: Eukaryota > Viridiplantae > Streptophyta > Magnoliopsida > Fabales > Fabaceae > Dalbergia > Dalbergia oliveri. The sequence goes on along the minus strand of JAMLFY010000003.1, from coordinate 28,639,694 downwards.
TCTTAAGAGTGTATATACATAGGTTTAGAGTAGCCTTCCTCAGCTTTTAAGGTTATCTAGTTTGGGGCATGAATTTCCTTATAAATAGTTTCCTATGGTGTGAAGGTGTAAGATATGATGTATGAACTTAACTCACCTTTTGAGTGAGGTTATTGTATATATGTTGTGATGTGCATTATGGATGTTATGTGATGGAGCCAATATGATATGTTTAGATTCTTAAATGTCTTATTTTACTACCGCTTAATCGTTTATGTTATGCGCGACGAATTTAATTATGTTAAAAAAAAATGGCTCGTAATTTCACTAAGTATTTTCAAAATATGATGAAAGAACCAAAGCAAAGAGTAAAGTCTAGTCATTAATCCAATTCAACCTAGGTGTATTTGGTTAATTACTAGAGTGTTACAGTGTGTCATTCAAAATGGAAAAAAGAAGTCCAATGATGACAAATAGGAATGAGCTCATGTCCTTGCTATTGCCCTTTGTGGAATTGTCTAATGTAGACACATCTTGATGTGATATTAAGCCTTCCCTATGTTAATAAAAAGAGAAAAATGCATGTAATGGGATTCTATGGTTCCAAATAGCAACGCATAATTATTCTGTGATTATATCTTGATTTCCCATAATGTACATACTTTAGTATTGATGCTTATAATTTTTGCATGAATATTCTTATGTGAATGCATTTGTTGTTGATTTCTGCATCTCCTGAGAATTTTATAGTATTCTCACCCTAGTTGCATGTACTTGTATTGGTCAAATTTAGCAGATGCTGTCAATAGTATTCTTCCTTGACTCCCCAGTGGGTGTGGCATTAAAACCCGAATTTCTGTATTAGAGTACAAATGACCAAAATGCCCTGAGGTCATTTTCTTTACCGAAATTAAAGGACGCCGATCCGGCACTCCTGAATGGGTCAACTCAATGTTTGAAGGGGATTGTACCTATTATGTTTGATATCCGAGGTGAAAATCTTGTTTTAAACTTTCGGCTCAAATGACCAAAATACCCTCCGTACATGAGTAAAAGGTGCCGTTTGAGCCCGAATTTTTCAGGAAGTTTAGATGATGTTTTAGAGTAATATGTGATGTTTAGCCGGGCCGGAAGGTCAGGAGCAATTTTAGTGCAAATTACCGTTTTGCCCTGAACGTGTACAGTGCGCCTAATGAAGTAATCGCAGAACCTAAGTAATATTAGGCTCTAAGTGAAGATTAATTTATTTCGATAATTAATCTAGAGTCAAAATGATTTATTAAGGATGATTAGAAACTAAAATTGCTTAGTCAAATTCTAATTTCATTCTTTAATCCAAGACTACTAATCAAAAAGTAATGAATAGTGTTTTCTCTCTCCAATTTCCTTAAATTAAGGAAACTTGTCTACAACCTTTTTGACCAAAAAGAATGATTTTAAAATTGTTAATCTAAATTAGAACACCCTAAACCAAGCCTTGATGACCCTAATTAACCTTTATTACACCTAAACACTTTCTCACAAACTCCTAACCCAAACCTTAATTAATGAAACACCTAAACGCATCATTAAACCACAATTACATGGATGATTTTTCCCTCCCTCTTGGCTGTTCAGATTTGGCCAATTCCTTCCCCCAAAATCCATCAAATATTGATTTCAAATTTCATCCAAAAAGGCTATGCCAAAGCTAGGACTTGACTACACCTAAGCTAGGACTTAAACCAAGTTTCCAAGACAAGCTTTAGAAGATATTTTCCTTCCCTCCCAAGCCAAAATTTCAGCCAGCTCTTCCCCCCTAAATCAGCCACAACATTTCATTCTTTATAAATACCACCCCTTGGACACCTTTTTGATCATTTGCTAAGTTGAGTTTTCTTGCACTTTCTCTCATTTTCTCTCATTTTCCCTTCCTCTAAGTTCTTTTCTTCCTTCCTCAAAGAACCACCACCACCACCTTGAGCCACCACAAACCACCTCAAACCACCACTCTCATACCTTAAAACACCTCCTAAACACCAAACCTCACCATTTCCAAGCTTGCATCCTCAAGGAAAAATCATCTTCCTTGAGAACCTTTGGAGGCCGAATCCTTGTTGCTCACCAAGAGAAGATTTTGTCTTCTCATTTCCTTGCAAACTCAAGCTTTCTTTCAAAGCTTTCAAGATTTCACTTGGTAGGGGTTTTCTTTCAAGTTTTCTTTACTTTCTTTGAGAAAAGTTTCTAGTTTTCTCTTGTTTTCAAACTCTTTTTCTTCCTCCTTGCATTTTCGGCCATGAGGCCATTTTATGAACACAACTTTAGCTTGATGATAAGGTCTCATGGGAATAGTGTGGTGTTTGTCATGGGATAAACCTCTAAAGCTTGGATCTTGGTCTTGGACTATATACAAACTTGGTTTTCCCTTTCTTTACAAGTTCAAAGTTTTGGCTTTCATTTCTCTAAGGTTTAGTTTTCCTTTTTTATCTTGTTCAAGCTCTAGTTTTCATTTCTTTTCCTTCTTGGTCTCGGCCTCTTTGTTTTGGTTTTGAGGAAAAAGGTTTGCCAAAAATATTAGAATGGTCCTTTGAATGTTTGTTGTGGTTTTTGCCACTAGGATCATTTTCTTGAGCTTGATGATGAGGTTCACAACCTTAAGGCTTCTTTGAAGTCTAGGTGTTAAGAACTCTAAAGCTTGCTTTATGATACACAATGGGTTGAGGTTTTTATGTTCCTTTAAAGTCTTGTAAGAGCTCTAGTTAAGATTAAAAAGGAGTTGCATTCATGTTTACTTTTATGCTTTGCATAGCATGTTTATTTTCAAGCTATCACTAAGCAACTTAAAGATTAAAACAAGAATGTGCATCATCACCTAATAAATCTCAAAGCCTACCTATTTCAACCTTAAAGTTGATTGTTGATTTGGGGTAAACACCCAAGAGGCCTAGAGCACTAAAATAAAGAATTGAACCTTGCATTTCATGTTTACTTTCTTGTCTATCATGTTTATATTTTATGTCATCACTTAAACTCTAAAGATAATAAATGAGTGCACCTCATATTTATTTTATGCTCTCACTTTATTTTCTAAAAGAAGAGTAAAATGAGTTGCATAGCATGTTTAAATTTATGTCACCACCTAAATGGTCTAGAGCTCAAAGACTTGCCCAAGTATCCTATGTAAGGTTTTCAAGAAAATATTGGCATTCTTAAAGAAGCCATTTCGG
>JAMLFY010000003.1:28618853-28636009 GCA_030441495.1 Dalbergia oliveri | reverse complement strand
AAATTCTTTCTTCAACCTTTCAAGAATATTTTCTTTCATTTCACTCCAAGAAACCAAGTTCTCTTCCTTTCCTTCAAATCAGATTAGGTAGGGAGTTGTTTTTAAGTTTATTTCTATGTTTTGCTAAGTGTTGTTCTTGGTTCAAAATGATGATTTCATGGATTTTCTCTAGTTTTTCCATTTGGTTTTCTTCTTCCTTTTTCTTTAACCAATTCGGCCATATGGCCTAGGTGGGACTAAGATGATGGCTTGATGATGAGGACCTTGAAGGTGGGTTGTGAATCCATCACAAGTTAGGCCTCTAAAGCTTGAAAGTTCCACTTGATGCAAAACTTTAAAGAATGATGTTTTTATGATGATTTTATGATCTTGAGTTTAGAATTTGAAAGATGTATTTCTCACTTTGTCTTGTTAAGATATATATATTGAATTTGTATTTCTATAAAGTCTTGAAGGAGCTCTAGTAAAGAAATCAAATGAACTTGCATCCATGTTTAAGTTTATGCCTTGCATAATCATGTTTACTTTCTATGTCATCACTAAAATTTCAAGAATGAATAAATGAACTTGCATACTCATGTTTAAATTTCCAAGTTTGCATTTCATGTTTATATTTCATGTTGTCACTTAATCTCTAAAGATAATAAAGAAGTTGCATCTCATATTTATTTTATGTTCTCACTTTATTTTATAATGGCTAAAAGAATCAACGCATGACATGTTTATTTTTATGTCATCACCTAAAGATCCTAGAGCTCAAAGACTTGCCCAAGTATCACAAGCAAAGAAATAAGATTATTGGAGTTAAAGAATTGATTCTTTAAGAAGTCTTGAGATTGGAGCTTAAAAAGATGTAATAATAATTCTCTTCTCCCTTCAGGTCCATGCGGATTACCGCGCTTCGGTTTCTTAAGATTCTCTTCTCCCTCCACTGGTCCAATGCGACTACGCTCCAGTTTCTTGCATCATGTTTATATTTCAAGTTCTTGCATCATGTTTAATTTTCAAGTCATCACCTTAAATCTTAAAGATAAAGAAATGGATTTGCATATCATGTTTATAATTCCAAGTTATCACCTTATAATGACAAGATTAAAATGAGGTTGCATAGCATGTTTATGATTCTAAGATATCACATAAATCTCTTAAGCTCAAGACTTGCTCCTTTTATCTTAAGTGAGAATTTTAATTATGAAGATTCTTTCAAAAAGAATTAGTTTCTAAAAGAGTTTTAAAGCTTTGCAAGGATTCTACGGGAAACTAATATTTTATGTTCACTTAAAATGTGATTTTATACAATTATATGAGGTTCATGATTCGGCTTCTGATATGAGATTAGTACCAATAAATGATGATGATTTAATATGTTTGAAGTTGTGATAATTATGGTTTATTCTATGCATGTTAGAGATAAAACTAGCTTCCTAGAAAATCGTAAAAGCAAGATTTCTAGAACTTTAGAGAATGAAATTTATGCATTCTGTCAGAGCCTTTAGTGACCTTAAGAACCAGATATTATTATGTTTAGATAAGGGACAATGATTCATAATTGGTTTAGTAATTAATTTTAGCATCATAGGGAAAGCGTAACGAAAAGGGTTAAAAACATAACTTCTAGCACACGTAAAACCTTAAGAACAACTTACTATCTATGCTACCCCATATAGTCTAATAATGTTCTTAAGGCTTATAATTGATGGTAATAAATCCCTTAGATGCATAAGTAATTAGTTTGATAATTAAGGTTACCCAATTTTAGAGTTCGGTTATTTAAGGAGCTTATTGTGAAAATTTTAGATGACATCTTTTGATGCTTTGGAATGTAAGTTATATGATGATGTAATGCCTATGAGAATTTGATATTATTGAATGATTTCATGGCTTGCATGTTATAATTGCTATTGCAAACAATGAGAATGTTCATGCATCTTGATGATTATGATATAACATGCTAAGACTTAATGGTGACTTAAACTCATGAAGAAATGATCCTTTGGACCCATCAGACTATAGGTGGTGAAAAGGTGATTCTTGCCCCCTAGCCCTTCTCTCAAAAGGGTAGAGTTGGGATTTTAACTTATCAAAAGGGATAAGTATATGCTAGTGACGACTAGTAAGGTATGAGCTCATAACCTAGATTACTCCCAAAAGGGTGGAGTATAGGGTGGCCCCAGGAAAATAATGATGATGATGACAAGATTTAAGTCACCTAGGACACTAAAGGAATGAAATATGTGCACCATGTCTTGTGCATAGCTATTATGGTATGATGTTCTATGCATAGCATTTTATGAGATGATGATGGAAAATATGATGTTCTTTTATGCATAGTATTTATGATATGATGATGAAGAATATGATGTGTTGATAAAAGGAAAAGTTCATTATAAACATGACATGCTAAGTTTATGATGCATTATAAGACGCATGATTAAAGACGAACCTCGGTAAAGTATATTTTCGAACTTAATAAATCAATCTTAGCATGCTCACTATTTCATAATAACCCGAGGTTCCTGGGGACGATGATGATGACACAATGCATCATGAGGTGAGTACCCTACTGAGATTCTTTTTATAAGTTTCTCACTCCCTCTATTTTTCTTTCCATCTCGTCTTAGAAACGAAGGAAGCGTTCGTGAATCACATTGAGGTTGTCACGGACACTGAACTTGATCCTCTAGTTTCACTTGTATATTTCAGATATCTATCCCTATCCCTGGAGTGTTATTACTAGGTGCCATTAATGGATGTCCTTCCATCCATATATTATTTATGTTTTGTTAGATTGCCTACACTTAGTCTTATTCTGTTGGTAGGCAAAATATCTATATGATATGTAATTATGGATGCCTATGATGGAGCCAATATATTATGATGTGATGTTTGTAAATTCCTATGTGTCTTTTAAATTTTGCTAAATCATTCACGTTAAGCGCGGCTACGTTTTCAATTATGTTTAAAAAAAAATGGCTCGTAATTTCACTAAGTATTTTCAAAGCATGATTAAGGAACTGAAGCAAAGAGTAAAGTCTAGTAATTAGATCCAGCCTAGGTGTATTGGGTTAATTATTAGGGTGTTACATTTTGGTATTAAGAAGTTTCGTTCTACAGAGCTTGAGGATTGGACTGGCTATGCTTAAAGCATACTACGTTAGAAATGTCATGTGTATATGTTTATCATTAGGATGAGCTTGAGGATTAGAGATGCATGACTGTATGTTGCACGTGCCATGGTAACTTGCTCACTTTGCATGGAATGTTGAGCTTGATCACCTCAGTGTTGCCTGTTTTGTGTGTATAGGGACCAATGGCACGTCGACAACGCTAGGAACGCAGCACAAATAACCAGAACAATGAGACCGCCGAAGCACTCCGCGATGTGGCAAGGACAATGAGAATGATGATGATAAAATGGATCAAGATCGCCAAGCTAATGCGAATCAAGGCCATGAGATTCCCGAACATGCTCGTTTTGGGGAGTTTCATAAGGCGAACCCACCAAGTTTCAAGGGGACCCTCAATCCAAATGTTGCAGATGAATGGATTCGGAATATTGAGAAGGTCTTTGCTGTAGTCCCATGCTCAAGGAGAAGAAGGTCACCTTTGCTACCCATATGCTTGAAGGTGATGGGCTTTTGGTGGATAGGTGCCGAAGGCTCCTAGAGGCGCGACATGGACATTGATTGGGAACTATTTAAGGTCCATTTTTATGAGAAGTATTTCCAGAGTCGGTCAAAATGCCAAGGACATTGAGTTTATGCAACTTGTCCAAGGAAACATGAATGTAGCCCGGTCACTGCAATTTGAGGAACTCATTAAGTTCTCAAGGATGTATCAGGGTAACCCTGACGAGTATTGGAAATGCATTAAATACGAGTCAGGTTAAAGGCGGAGCTTAATGTGGCAGTTGCGCATTTGGAGATTAGGGATTTCTCTACCCTAGTTAACAAATGCCGCATCATTGAAGAAGAAAGGAGAAAGTTGAGCACCTCAAAGTTCAAATAATATCACCAGAAGCTGACACCTCAAGGTCAGCAGTTCAAAGGCAGAACGACCCCCATTCCCACCTCAATCGAGAACCCAAGGTCCACAAAGGAACTTTCAACAAGGAAGGCCGAACAACAACAACAACCGCTATAACAGGAACCGCTACAACAACAACCCCAACAACAATCACAACAACAACAAGGGAAAGCACCACAAAGGGTCCGGCGGCACCTCCACGACCCCCACCATCCATGGGATGTCCAAGTGCGGCAAGAATCATGGGAGCATGCCATGTCGAGGGAACAAATGTATGCTATCGAGTGTGAAAGCCGGCCACTACTCTCGAGAATGCATGGAGAGGAACCCGCCAACCCCCAATCCCAAGCCGCAATATCAAGGAAGGGTTTTCACCGTTAATGTTGAAGAAACGACGAAGTCACGGAATCTCGTGGAAGGTAAGTGTAACATGTATGGAAAAGACTTAATTGTACTATATGATTCTGGCGCTTCCCATCTTTTATTTCCCACTCATGTGTTAAAAGCCTTAACTTGCATGTGACTGACTTCCTTTTGACCTTATTGTTTCTACCCTCCTGGAAAACCCGTTAGGACTTGTAAATGTTGTTTAGATTGCAATTTTGTTATAGAGAATAGATCCTTTGTTTTAGATCTCATTTGCTTACCCATGCAAGGTTTAGATGTGATTCTTGGCATGGATTGGCTTGAGGCTAACCGTATTGTTAAACCTATGAGAAAACCATCACCTTTCTTCCTGTTCCCATTGAACCTAAGAAACCCATAAGTCTGTACATAATGGATGTGGTAAGGGTGAGAATAAAGGTTATATTTTCCTAGCCGCTAGTGATGTAGACTTTGAGCAAAGTATCGAATGAGATACCAATAGTAAGGAATTATCCCGAAATATTTCCAGATAATACAGAGTTTCCCCTAAGAGAGAGATAGAGTTTTCCATAGAATTGCTAGGGTGCAGGTCCCATATCCATAGCCCCATCAGGATGTCCCCATTAGAGTTAACGAGTTGAAAGCTCAATTGGAAGATTTATTGGAGAAAAAGTTTGTTAGGCCTAGTGCGTCACCTTGGGGAGCCCTGTGTTGTTTGTAAAGAAAAAGGATGGGAGTATGAGGATGTGTGTTGACTATAGGCAATTGAATAAAGTGACAGTGAAGAACAAATACCCTTTGCCTAGGATAGATGACTTGATGGACCAGCTTAAAGGTGCAACGTGTTTTCTAAGATTGATTTGAGGTCAGGTTACCACCAGATTAGAGTAAGAGATGAAGATATACCGAAAACGGCCTTTCGCACTCGATACGGCCATTTTGAGTTTGAGTAATGTCCTTTGGATTAACCAATGCTCCAGCAATTTTTATGGATTACATGAATAGGATCTTTAGACCCTATTTAGATCAGTTTGTGGTTGTCTTCATAGATGATATTCTCATCTACTCTAAGACCCACGAGGAGCATGAATGCCACCTAACCATAGTCCTGGAAATCCTGAAGGAAAAGAAACTATATGCCAAGCTTTCTAAGTGTGAATTCTGGTTGGATGAGGTGAAATTTTTAGGGCATGTAGTGTCTAAGAGGAATTCTAGATCCTAGTAAGGTGGAAACGGTTGTAAACTGGAAAGACCAACCACGGTAACTGAAGTAAGGAGCTTTTTGGGTTTAGGGTTGTTACGTCGGTTTATCAAGGGATTTTCCAGATTTCCCTACCTCTGACCAAGCTAATAGGAAGAACACCCTTTTTCATGGACCCAAGAGTGTGAAAAGAGCTTTCAAGAGCTAAAACACAAGCTAACCTCAACCCCTTTTGGTATTACCCGACCCCAATGTGCCTTCGAAGTATCCTGTGATGCTTCGAGGAAGGGTTTGGGTTGTGTCCTGATGCAAGATAGGCAAGTGGTGGCCTATGCGTCGAGGCAACTCAAGCCACATGAGGCAAATTACCCTACCCATGACCTTGAATTAGCCGCGTCGTGTTTGCTCTGAAGATTTGGAGACACCATTTATATGGCATTAAGTTTGAGGTGTTCTCCGATCACAAGAGTTTGAAATATCTCTTTGATCAAAAAGAGCTAAACATGAGGCAAAGAAGGTGGATGGAGTTCTTAAAAGATTATGATTTCGGGTTAAACTATCATCAGGCAAAGCTAATGTTGTAGCCGATGCCCTAAGTAGGAAATCCTTACAAGTATCCCATTTGATGGTGAAGGAGGTTGAGTTAATTGAGCAGTTTAGAGACCTAAACCTAGGGATGACCTTGACCACTAAGGGCATAAGAGCTTGCCATCTTAGTGTGACGAGTGAATTCAAGGAAAGAATTGCTCAAGCCCAAAGGGAAGATACGGAATTTCAAGAAACCTTAGAGGCGTAAGAGCTAATAAGTTGAAGGGTTTAACCCAAGGGAATGATAGTTTGTGGAGGTTTGAAGGTCGTATATGTGTACCTGCTAGTGGTGACCTCCGAAAGGATATTTTGGAAGAAGCCCATAAGAGTCATTTCACCCTTCATCCTGGTGCCACCAAGATGTATCAAGATTTGAAGATGTTCTGGTGGCCTGGATTGAAGAAGGATGTGTGCACATGGGTGAATAAGTGCTTGGTGTGTCAAAAGGTGAAGATTGAGCACCAAAGACCCTCTGGAATGTTGCAACCCCTACCAATCCCCGAGTGGAAGTGGAATAGTATCTCCATGGATTTTGTAATGGACTAGAGGACCCAAGCGAATCATGACGCCATTTGGGTAATAGTGGATCGGTTGACTAAGTCAGCCCACTTTTTACCTATTAAGGTGACTTATTCCTTGGATAGGTTAGCAGTTATATATTCAGGAGATAGTAAGATTACATGGAGTACCATCGACGATAATTTCGGTCGGGATCCGCGTTACGTCACGATTTTGGGGAGCTTTCAGAAGGCGTTTGGTTCAAAGCTGTCTGAGACGGCTTATCACCCCAAACGGACGGTCAATTTGAAAGAACTATCCAAACTTTGGAGGACATGTTAAGGGCATGTGTTTTAGATCAAAGAGGGAGTTGGGATAAGTACCTCCATTATTGAATTTGCATATAACAACAGTTATCATGCAAGTATCGGTATGGCACCATACGAGGCCCTCTATGGACGGAAGTGTCAATCACCTCTATGTTGGTATGAGCCCGAGAGCAAAGTCTACTTGGAAGGAATATGTGAGGGAAACGACGGAACAAATCAAGAAGATTAGGGATAAGATTCTCACTGCTAAAGTCGACAGAAAAACTATGCGGACAAGCGGCAAAACCGCTAGATTTTCAAGAAGGGGACCATGTGTTCCTAAGTACCCACCACAGGCATAGGCCGAGCAATGAAAGTAAAGAAATTGAGCCCAGATTTCTTGGTCCGTTTGAAATCCTTAGCAAAATAGGATCTGTAGCCTACCGTATAGCCCTACCCAGAGTCTGTCAACCTTCATGATGTTTTCCATGTCTCCAGTTAAGGAAATATCATTCTGACCCAAGTCATGTACTAGAGCCAGAAAAATTAAGAGATGACCTAACGTTTAACTTACCACCCACGAGAATCGTTGACCGAGAAGTTAAGCAGTTAAGGAACAAGGTTGTACCCCTAGTCAAAGTAGCATGGGGACGAGGTGAAATCGAAGAAGTTACATGGAAGCTGAAATCAGATATGCAAGCACGTATCCAAGCTCTCAGTAACGAATTTCGAGGGCGAAATTCTTTTTAAGGAGGGGAGTAATGTAATGTAATGCCCCAATTTTTACTGTAATTTTTACTGTCATTAGGAATTACCGAATTACCGTAGGTAAATATTATATAAAATTTGAGACCAAACAATCCTTAATAAAGGAATATAACGTTAGAAGAGAAGTTAGGAGCAATTCGTGCAAGTATTGCAAACCCCAATTTTCTGTACGTGTAAAATGACCAAAATGCCCTGAGGTTATTTTACTCAGAAAATGAGGATCGTGGGCCCCACCCATCCTCAAGGGGATGTTTTGATGTTAATAAGGGATTGTTTGTGTTATGTGTGTTAATAGAGGAGAAGAATCCTAATTTTGAGCTCCGACGCGCGAAATGACCAAAACGCCCTTGCGCTGTTTTAACTTATTTGCGTGCCGCTAAGCCCGAACCTCACTAAAATGTGTTAAAAGGTGTTTTTAAGCCATGATTAACCATTGGTTAAGCTCGGGTGGTCTCGGGCAATTTTTAAGTAAAATGACCGTTTTGCCCCTGTCTTTGTAAGTTTTACAAATTTTGAGATTTTTGATTCGTCTAAGAAACCTAAGCAATATTAGGCTCAAATTAAAGCTTATTAAATTCTAATTATTAATCTAGAGTCAAAATTATTTATTTAAATTGATTAGAACCTAAAATTGCTTTAAAACACTCAAATTGCTTACTAATTCACCTAAGCCCTTAACCGTAAATTCTCTAAATTGCATGAATACCTTGCCTACACCTAAATAATACATGGAACACACAAAACCCTCTTCCATGAGGCTGTAATGCACGAAATAATGCAGCCATAATACATCAAAAAATTGCACTAAAACATAATGCCAAAAATCACCATAAAACAAGGAACTTTGAAACATGATTCCATGTTTTAAGCCACCAAACAAGATGATTTTTCCTTCCTTGTCTCCTCCTCAAATTGAATCAGATTTTCCTCCTCCTCTTGTCCATTTATGAGCTTGAATTCTTCTATAAATAGGCATGCTTAGAAGTCATTAGAGACTTGCTCAAAAATTTCACAACTTCTAGTTTTTCCTAAGCACCAAAAACTTTCTTTCTTCTTCCCCTTGGCTGAAATTCTTTCTTCAACCTTTCAAGAATATTTCTTTCATTTCACTCCAAGAAACCAAGTTCTCTTCCTTTCCTTCAAATCAGATTAGGTAGGGAGTTGTTTTTAAGTTTATTTCTATGTTTTGCTAAGTGTTGTTCTTGGTTCAAAATGATGATTTCATGGATTTTCTCTAGTTTTTCCATTTGGTTTTCTTCTTCCTTTTCTTTAACCAATTCGGCCATATGGCCTAGGTGGGACTAAGATGATGGCTTGATGATGAGGACCTTGAAGGTGGGTTGTGAATCCATCACAAGTTAGGCCTCTAAAGCTTGAAAGTTCCACTTGATGCAAAACTTTAAAGAATGATGTTTTTATGATGATTTTATGATCTTGAGTTTAGAATTTGAAAGATGTATTTCTCACTTTGTCTTGTTAAGATATATATATTGAATTTGTATTTCTATAAAGTCTTGAAGGAGCTCTAGTAAAGAAATCAAATGAACTTGCATCCATGTTTAAGTTTATGCCTTGCATAATCATGTTTACTTTCTATGTCATCACTAAAATTTCAAGAATGAATAAATGAACTTGCATACTCATGTTTAAATTTCCAAGTTTGCATTTCATGTTTATATTTCATGTTGTCACTTAATCTCTAAAGATAATAAAGAAGTTGCATCTCATATTTATTTTATGTTCTCACTTTATTTTATAATGGCTAAAAGAATCAACGCATGACATGTTTATTTTTATGTCATCACCTAAAAATCCTAGAGCTCAAAGACTTGCCCAAGTATCACAAGCAAAGAAATAAGATTATTGGAGTTAAAGAATTGATTCTTTAAGAAGTCTTGAGATTGGAGCTTAAAAAGATGTAATAATAATTCTCTTCTCCCTTCACCGGTCCAGTGCGGTTCCGCCGTCGTTTCTTAAGATTCTCTTCTCCCTCCACTGGTCCAATGCAACTACCGCGCTCCAGTTTCTTGCATCATGTTTATATTTCAAGTTCTTGCATCATGTTTAATTTTCAAGTCATCACCTTAAATCTTAAAGATAAAGAAATGGATTTGCATATCATGTTTATAATTCCAAGTTATCACCTTATAATGACAAGATTAAAATGAGGTTGCATAGCATGTTTATAATTCTAAGATATCACATAAATCTCTTAAGCTCAAGACTTGCTCCTTTTATCTTAAGTGAGAATTTTAATTATGAAGATTCTTTCAAAAAGAATTAGTTTCTAAAAGAGTTTTAAAGCTTTGCAAGGATTCTACGGGAAACTAATATTTTATGTTCACTTAAAATGTGATTTTATACAATTATATGAGGTTCATGATTTGGCTTCTGATATGAGATTAGTACCAATAAATGATGATGATTTAATATGTTTGAAGTTGTGATAATTATGGTTTATTCTATGCATGTTAGAGATAAAACTAGCTTCCTAGAAAACCATAAAAGCAAGATTTCTAGAACTTTAGAGAATGAAATTTATGCATTCTGTCCAGAGCCTTTAGTGACCTTAAGAAACAGATATTATTATGTTTAGATAAGGGACAATGATTCATAATTGGTTTAGTAATTAATTTTAGCATCATAGGGAAAGCGGTAACGAGAAAGGGTTAAAACGTAACTTCTAACAGTAAAACCTTAAGAACAACTTACTATCTATGCTACCCCATATAGTCTAATAATGTTCTTAAGGCTTATAATTGATGGTAATAAATCCCTTAGATGCATAAGTAATTAGTTTGATAATTAAGGTTACCCAATTTTAGAGTTCGGTTATTTAAGGGAGCTTATTGTGAAAATTTTAGATGACATCTTTTGATGCTTTGGAATGCAGTTATATGATGATGTAATGCCTACTGAGAATTTGATATTATTGAATGATTTCATGGCTTGCATGTTATAATTGCTATTGCAAACAATGAGAATGTTCATGCATCTTGATGATTATGATATAACATGCTAAGACTTAATGGTGACTTAAATTCATGAGGAAATGATCCTTTGGACCCATCAGACTATAGGTGGTGAAAAGGTGATTCTTGCCCCTAGCCCGTTCTCTCAAAAGGGTAGAGTTGGGATTTTAACTTATCAAAAGGGATAAGTATATGCTAGTGACGACTAGTAAGGTATGAGCTCATAACCTAGATTACTCCAAAAGGGTGGAGTATAGGGTGGCCCCAAGGAAAATAATGATGATGATGATAAGATTTTAAGTCACCTAGGACACTAAAGGAATGAAATATGTGCACCATGTCTTGTGCATAGCTATTATGGTATGATGTTCTTTGCATAGCATTTTATGAGATAATGATGGAAAATATGATGTTCTTCTATGCATAGTATTTATGATATGATGATGAGAAATATGATGTTCTTCTATGCATAGTATTTATGATTTGATGATGAGAAATATGATATTCTTTTATGCATAGTATTTATGATATGATGATGAAGAATACGATGTGTTGATAAAAGGAAAAGTTCATTATAAACATGACATGCTAAGTTTATGATGCATTATAAGACGCATGATTAAAACCGACGAACCTCGGTAAAGTATATTTTGAACTTAATAAATCAATCTTAGCATGCTCACTATTTCATAATAATCCTGAGGTTCCTGGGGACGATGATGATGACACAATGCATCATGAGGTGAGTACCCTGAGATTCTTTATAAGTTTCTCACTCCCTCTATTTTTCTTTCCATCTCGTCTTCAGAAACGAAGGAAGCGTTTGTGAATCACATTGAGGTTGTCACGGGTAGCTGAACTTGATCCTGCTAGTTTCACTTGTATATTTCAGATATCTATCCCTATCCCTGGAGTGTTATTACTAGGTGCCATTAATGGATGTCCTTCCATCCATATATTATTTATGTTTTGTTAGATTGCCTACACTTAGTCTTATTCTGTTGGTAGGCAAAATATCTATATGATATGTAATTATGGATGCTATATGATGGAGCCAATATATTATGATGTGATGTTTGTAAATTCCTATGTGTCTTTTAAATTTTGCTAAATCATTCACGTTAGCGGCTCACGTTTTCAATTATGTTTAAAAAAAAATGGCTCGTAATTTCACTAAGTATTTTCAAAGCATGATTAAGGAACTGAAGCAAAGAGTAAAGTCTAGTAATTAATCAGATACTGCCTAGGTGTATTGGGTTAATTATTAGGGTGTTACAGGTTAACTCAATGTTTGAAGGGGATTGTATCTGTTACGTTTGATATCAAGGTGAAAATCTCGTTTTTGAACTTTTCGGCTCAAAATGACCAAAATACCCTACTTTGTTCTACACGGGTAAAAGGTGCCATTAAGCCTGGAATTCTTCAGGAAGTTTAGAATGATGTTTTTAAGTGATATTTGATGTTTTAGTCAGGCCTGGTTGCCGTAGTTCAGTGCAAAATTACCATTTTGCCCCTAGAACAATGTACAGTGAGCCTAATGACGCAATTAAGCAAACCTAAGCAATATTAGGCTCTAATCGAAGATTAATTTATTTCGATAATTAATCTAGAGTCAAAATAATTTATTAAGGTTAATTAGGACCTAAGATTGCTTAGTTAAACTCTAAATTACATTCTTTAATTCAAGATTCCTAGTCATGGAATCTTGAATAGTATTTTCTTTTTCCAATTCCTTAAATTAAGGAATTGTGCCCATACCTCATTTGACCAAAAGAATGATTTTAAATTGTTAATCTAGCAAGATTACCCTCCTAATCAAGTCTTGACAACCTTAATTAGCCAATTACCTCACCTAAACACTTTCTTACAACTCCTAACCAAAACCTTAATCAAAGAAACACCTAAACACATCACTAAACCACAATTACATGAGCAAATTAATCCTCCCCTTGGCTGTCCAAATTTGGCCGAATGCATGGCCTAGAGGAGTGTCACATGTTGAATTTTATTCACTCAAAAGCCATGCCTAGGCCATACCTTAAACCATACCTTACCATGCTTTCAACCATGCTTTGCCCATGCCTTTGCTCATACCAATCAAGAGATATTTTTCTCCCAAATAGCCAAGAAGTCGTCGGCCTTCTCTCCCTTGGTAGCCACCATTGTGCAAAATTTTCTATAAATACCAAGCTTGGAAGAACTTGGTTACACTTTAGAAGCTTTGCCAAGTTCAGCTTTCTTGCATTTTCTCCATTTGCTCTTAATTTCTCTTCATCTTGCTCTTCTTTTCCTTCCCTCAAAGAACCTTGCCACCACCACAAACAACCACAAACCACCACTCCCTCACCTTAAACCATCTCTTAAACACTCAAACTTTCCATTTCCAAGCTTAGAAACTCAAGGAAAAATCATCTTCCTTGAGCATTCCACTTGGCCGAATCCATCTTCACTTCCAAGAGAAGATTTTGTCTTCTCAACTCTTCAAGAATCAAGCTTTCTTTCTTCCATTTCTTCAAAGACTTCCTTAGGTAGGGGTTTTGTTTTAAAGTTTACTTGTTTTCTTAAGCAAAGTTCTAGTTTTCTCTTAGTTTTCAAACTTTCCTTTCCTTATCTTCTTTTTGGCCATGAGGCCTTTTCATGAGGAAAACTTTGGCTTGATGATGAGGTTTCAAGATAATGACTTGTTGATGTCATGTGAGAAACCTCTAAAGCTTGAAAAACTTGGTCTTGGACCATACATGCTCTTGGTTCTTTTCCTTTTCCTTGCTCAAGTTTCGGTTCTTCTTTTTCTTTCCCTCTAGAGTTTCGGTTTTCTCTTCCCTTTCCTTCAAAGATTTCGATTTTTCTTCCCTTGTTTTGAACAAAGTTTGCTAAAAATGTTAAGTAGATCACAAAAGTTTTGTTAAGAAATTAATCCTATGTTTTCAAAGAGCTCTAAGCTTACCCTTGCCAACCTTAAAGTTGGTCGGCCGTTCTAAGAGTTTTACTCTAGATTGAAGCCCATGAGCAATAAAATAAAGAATATGACTTAGTTCTTTGTATTTTGTTTAGACAAAGTGTTGAGCTTTGTGTCTATTTTCTTGAGCTTGATGATGAAGTTCAAAACCAAAGGCTTCTTTGAAGTCTTGGTGCTAAGAACTCTAAAGCTCACTTTATGTTGTTAAGATGCATATTGGGTTAAGGTTTGAAGTTCCTTTAAAGTCTTGTAAGAGCTCTAGTTAAGATAAAATGAAGTGCACACATGTTTATGTTTATGCCTTGCATAGCATGTTTATTTTGATGCCATCACTAAACTCTCAAGAATAATTAAATGGACTTGCATTATCATGTTTAAATTCCAAGCTTGCATTTCATGTTTATATTTCAAGTCATCACTTAAACTTAAAGATAATAATGAGGTTGCATCTCATATTTATTTTATGCTCTCACTTTATTTTCTAATGAAAAGTAAAATAAGTGCATATCATGTTTAAGTTTATGCCATCACCTAAATAATCCTAGAGCTCAAAGACTTGCCCAAGTATCTTGCATAAAGTTTTAGAAAATGGAGGCATTTCAAGGAATGCCATTTCGGCCTTGTGGTGATGATGATGGACTTGGATGAGTTCCTCTAATCATAAGTGCCCATAGTCTAAGTCTTGGAATTTTTCTAAGCTTAGATGCACTCAAGGAACTTTATGAACAAAGTTTTATGTTTTAAAATCCATTCCTAGAGCTAAATAATTTAGCTACTGACCTAGCATATATTTATATGATTTTAATGAGATTAATTGGTTTCTAAAAGAGTTTTGAGTTCTAAAATGATTCCAAGAGAAACTAGCAACTTGTATGCATTTAATTCATGATTTATGTGATTCTATGAAGCTTATGATTTTGGTTCTTCCCTTGATGTTTGGCCACTGTATAATTTCTGTTTTATGGTGTTAAAATGTGTAAAATTATGTTTGAGTGAAGCAAGGATCGATTTAGGAAGTTAGAAAAAGAATAAGTAACTTGAAAGGATTAAAAATGAGAATTCTAGAACACTTAAATGCATAAGATATGCATTCTGTTCCAGCATGTTTAAAACTAAGGAAAGTGGTTTATAATTAGTGAACATGTGTAGGAATCCTTCATAATTGGTTTAGGAGTTAATTATAAAGCCTTAGGCAAAGACGGATCTTAAAAAGGGTCTAAAACGGAAATTCTAGAACCCGTAATCATGAGCTAAATTTTCTGCCCAAAATACATAATGCTGTTTGGAATCTTTAGTATGCCTAAATCTTATGAGAATTATAGGTAATGATCCCTTAGGTGTTATAAAAATCCATAATGAAAGTTAGGGTAATTAGAACACAAGTTTAAACCCTTAAGGGCTAGAGCATAAAATACCATGAGATAGGAAGTGAGATGTGAACATGAGGTCGAGTGAGCATATTCTTAATGATGTGATTATGTTAACATCTTGAGCATGAAATTTTATGTATGATTGGCATGTTGATGTGATGATGTGTATGCCATGCTTTGAGATGCATGAGATTTCAAAAATATGAAGGAGTTAGAAGGGTATGCTTTTGTGAATTAAAGATTTATTTATTAAGAAAGTTTCATGAGGATGGTATGTGTGGTTGAGTTATGTGGCATGACTCAAATTTGAGGAAATTCAAAGTGTAGTTCTTATGCCGAACTTATTGTCAAATTTGAGGGACTTGAGAAAGTTTTGAAAAGAAAGATTTTATATGTGACATGCCGGAACGCATTTCTCTGCTACGGTGAGGAGAAAGGGAAAAGCGTGGAAGGGTATGGTCATGGGCCATCCTGAAGCGGACAATGTCATTGGTCTTAACCAGATGATGCATTTCGTAGACTGAGACGTACTTCTCCTATTGCTACGTGAGGAGAAGGTAAAGCCGTGAGGGCATAGACATCACCTGCCAAAGCGGACAAAGTCTGGTCTTAACCAGTTGATGCGTTTTAGAGAAGGAAGAAAGTCCCATGATGGGTGATTCCTTAGGTCCCCTGCTCGTATCTTGAGAGTCGGGTTTGATATTTTTATGATTATGATTATGATTCGCTTATCAAGAGGATAAGTAAGAACTAGTGACGACTAGTTAAAGTATGAGCTCATAGCCTAGTATTAGGGTCGGTTACTATTGTTTTCAAAAGATCATGATGTCACAAGTTGAGAAATGAGAAATGGAGAAATACCTTTTATGAAAGCGGAAGGTTGATCAGAAACTACATGCCACTTATATGTGAACTACTTGTTAATGATATGTTTTAATTGTTGCCTTGTATTGTCATGCATTCATGCTATGGTATGCTGCATACATGCATTAAGATTCATATAAAAGACACGGACCTTGGATAATTATTTTTATGAAAACTTCATAATGAACCCTTGCATGTTTAACCTTTTTATAATAAACCCAAGGTTTCCTGGGACGTAAATGATAATAGGATAGAGGATTTCCCTATTGAGATTCTTTAGCAAGATTCTACCCTCTCTCTATTTCTTTTTTCCACTACATCTCCATACCACGATGGCGTCGTTCGTGATCTTCGTTGACACCCAGGATATGGGAGGTGCACTAAGACCCTGATCATCGGTCTTACCACTTCAAGGGTCGTTGTGCGTGCGCATTTTTGCATACATGGGAATGCCGTTTATTTTGGTCTACTGTTCGTTTCACCCGACCTCCCTATGGCGATGATATGATTTTTGAAAGGACACGCGATGCAAATCACAGAACCATCATGCCCTCACTGCTATTCAACAGTACAAGGTTACCCCCGAGTACATTCCTCGCCCTTGGCGTTCGGAGACTGACCGTACAAAGGATCCCTCTTCTCATCCTTTTCGGAAGCTCTCCCACTCATTCATGGATTACCGGGATGGGTACGAGGATTGAAGTGGTGTGCACGGAGGTTAGATCGTCGCAGAAAAATGCGTCCGCGTCGAGGAGGCCATGTTTGTCCACCTTTCCGTCTACACGCACCCAAGGAGCTTGCTCAGATTCTAGGTATATACCGTCTAGGGAAGGAAGAGCATCATTGGGATAGTATCTGAGGGAGGGGTTGTAAGCGGGGGACGAGCAGGAGTGAGGTAAGGGATCGAGAAGGCAGACGGAAGAGCGGCTCCTGCCTCCAACGAGGGGTACATGAATGAACTGATCACGCACCCGAATGAGGGGATAGCTTAGACCTATAGGTATGGGACTATAAAGTTAGGGAAGGCTTATATGAATTGACTGGTACTACCTATGCCACAAAGATGCATCTTTTCTTCGGTAGCCTATCACGAAAGAACTCCAAGTTAAGTGTGCTTGACTTGGGGTAATTTTCAAATGGGTGATACTCCTGGGAAGTTTTCCAGGAAGTGTAAGTGAGCAAAGCATGGAAAAGGTAAATGTTGGTTTGTGGGGGAAGTTGACCAATCATTAAAGCGGC
>JAMLFY010000003.1:28601581-28618353 GCA_030441495.1 Dalbergia oliveri | reverse complement strand
CCCATACATGCTTGTGTTTTCTTTCTTTTTCTTGATCTCATTTTCTGTTTCTTCTCTTCCTTTCTTCTTGAATGCTTTGGCTTTCTTCCTTTTTCCTTTGAAAGATTTCAGTTTCCTTTGTCTTCATTTGAACAAAGTTTGCTAAAAATGTTAAGTAGATCACAAAAGTTTTGTTAAGAAAATTAATCCTATGTTTTCAAAGAGCTCTAAGCTTACCCTTGCCAACCTTAAAGTTGGTCGGCCGTTCTAAGAGTTTTACTCTAGATTGAAGCCCATGAGCAATAAAATAAAGAATATGACTTAGTTTTTGTATTTTGTTTAGACAAAGTGTTGAGCTTTGTGTCTATTTTCTTGAGCTTGATGATGAAGTTCAAAACCAAAGGCTTCTTTGAAGTCTTGGTGCAAGAACTCTAAAGCTCACTTTATGTTGTTAAGATGCATATTGGGTTAAGGTTGTGAAGTTCCTTTAAAGTCTTGTAAGAGCTCTAGTTAAGATAAAATGAGTTGCACACATGTTTATGTTTATGCCTTGCATAGCATGTTTATTTTGATGCCATCACTAAACTCTCAAGAATAACTAAATGAACTTGCATTATCATGTTTAAATTCCAAGCTTGCATTTCATGTTTATATTTCAAGTCATCACTTAATCTTTAAAGATAATAATGAGGTTGCATCTCATATTTATTTTATGCTCTCACTTTACTTTCTAATGAAGAGTAAAATAAGTGCATATCATGTTTAAGTTTATGCCATCACTTAAATAATCCTAGAGCTCAAAGACTTGCCCAAGTATCTTGCATAAAGTTTTAGAAAATGGAGGCATTTCAAGGAATGCCATTTCGGCCTTGTGATGATGATGATGGACTTGGATGAGTTCATCTAATCATAAGTGCCCATAGTCTAAGTCTTGGAATTTTTCTAAGCTTAGATGTACTCAAGGAACTTTATGAACAAAGTTTTATGTTTTAAATCTATTCCTTGAGCTAAATAATTTAGCTACTGACCTAGCATATATTTATATGATTTCAATGAGATTAATTGGTTTCTAAAAGAGTTTTGAGTTCTAAAATGATTCCAAGAGAAACTAGCAACTTATATGCATTTAAATCATGAGATTATGTGATTATATGATGCTTATGATTTCGGTTCTGCCCTTGATGTTTGGCCACTGTATAATTCTGTTTTATGGTGTTAAAATGTGTAAAATTATGTTTGAGTGAAGCAAGGATCGATTTAGGGAAGTTAGAAAAGAACAAGTAACTTGAAAGGACTTAAAATGAGAATTCTAGAACACTTAGATGCACAAGATATGCATTCTGTTCCAGCATAATTAAACTAAGGAAAATGGTTTATAATTAGTGAATATGTGTAGGAATCCCTCATAATTGGTTTAGGAGTTAATTATAGAGCCTTAGGCAAAGACGGAACTTAAAAAGGTCTAAAGGAAATTCTAGAACCCGTAATCATGAGGTAATTTTCTGCCCAAAATACATAATGCTGTTTGGAATTTTAGTAAGCATAAATCTTAGTGAGAATTATAGGTAATGATCCCTTAGGTGTTATAAAAATCCATAATGAAGGTTAGGATAATTGGAACACAAGTTTAAGACCCGTAAGGGCCAAAGCATAAGATACCATGAGATAGGAGGTGAGATGTGAGCATGAGGTCGAGTGAGCATATTCTTAATGATGTGATTATGTTAACATCTTGAGCATGAAATTTTATGTGTATGATTGGCATGTTGATGTGATGATGTGTTATGCCATGCTTGAGATGCATGAGATTTCGAAAATATGAATGAGTTAGAAGGGTATGCTTTTGTGAATTAAAGATCTATTTCATTGAGAAAGTTTCATGAGAATGATATGTGTGGTTGAGTTATGTGGCATGACTCAAATTTGAGGAAATTGGAGTGTAGTTGTTATGCTACGAATTTCCGTCAAATTTGAGGGACTTGAGAAAGTTTTGAAAAGAAAGATTTTATATGTGACATGCTAAGACGCATTTCTCCTGACGGTGAAGAGAAGGAAACCCATGGGAGGGTATGGTCGTGGGGGCCATACCGAGCGGACAATGTCACGGCTCTAAACTAGAATGATGTGTTTCGCAGACCAAGACGTACTCTCCTGACACTGAGGAGAAGGTAAAACCGTGAGGGCATAACATCAGCCCTCAGCCCGGACAAAGTCACGGTCTTAACCAGTCGATGCGTTTCAGAAAGGAGAAAGTCCCATGATGGGTGATTCCTTAGGTCCCCCACCCGTACTCCTGGAGTCGGGGTTTGATATTTATGATTATGATTATGATTCACTTATCAAGAGGATAAGTAAGAACTAGTGACGACTAGTTAAGGTATGAGCTCATAGCCTAGTATCAGGGGTCGTGACTATTGTTTTAAAAGATCATGATGTCACAAGTTGAGAAATGAGAAAGATGAGAAATATTGCTTATGAAAGCTGAAGGTTGATCATGAGAAACTACATGCCACTTATGTGAACTACTTGTTAATGATATGTTTTAATTGTTGCCTTGTATTGCCATGCATTCATGTATGGTATGCTGCATACATGCATTAAGATTCATCATAAAAGACGCGAACCTTGGATAATTATTTTTATGAAAACCTCATAATGAACCCTTGCATGTTTAACCTTTTATAATAAACCCAGGTTTCTGGGGACGTAAATGAAGGATGACACTAGGATAGAGGATTTCCCTATAGATTCTTTAGCAAGATTCTCACCCCTCTCTCTTCTTTTTCTTCCGTTACATCTTCATACCACGATGGCGTCGTCGATCTTCCTGACACCCCGGTGTGGAGGTGCACTAAGACCCGTACCATCATGACCCACTTCGAGGGTCGTTGTGTGGACCGTATTTTGCATACATGGGACGCCCATTTGCTTTTCCGTTCCAGCTTTCGCTTTATCCGACCTTCTCCCTATGGCGATGATATATGATTTTTGAGAGCACGCAACCTCGTGATGAGTAGAATCGCCGTGCACCGACCATCATCTTCAGGAGTGCGTGACTATTCCTAGAGACGTGCCTCTCATACGTCATGCGGGGGACCATCAGGACCTTCCTTTACCCTATTGGAGGATTCCGCCCTCGTTGCCTTAGCCGTTGGGAGGGTAGTGAGAACACCTTTCAGCCGAGGCCTACGAGGCTTGTACGTCAGCCCGAGAGGCGCCCTCACCGAGGAGGCCACGTCGCTCGTCGATCCACATGCCCACGCCCCTTCATCGGGCCACATCCGAGGAGCTTCCCTCAGTTCGGGGTGACATCTCCCTATCCGAGGAGTAGCGTTTTCTGAGGCTCTTAGAGGGAGTGTTGCCGATAGCTGGTAGTATCTTTTGAGGGTTTTTCCATGTATTAGCTTTTTATGCTCTCTTGTATTTTATGTTTTCCTATACTGGAGCTCTGCCCACTAGTATGAGTATGACCTTATATTGTCTTTTCTATTGTGTATTTAAACTATTATGACTAATATTATGATGATTGTTCTTATGATTGAGGTGTCCTTTAATGCTTTTGTTTTTGTATGATTCATTTACTTTCCGTTATACGTTTCATTTACGTTGTACGCAAAGGCTTACATTTTGTTTTACGTATAGTAATTTATTTTCAAAAAAAAATTTACCCATATTTCCGTAAGTAATTTCACAAATGAGTTTAAAAGGAAGTAATAACTAATAATTAATCTTAATACGTCCTAAGCGTGTTTGGGTTAAATATTAGGGTGTTACACATGTGGTCTAAGTTGCTTATTCCTTAACACGCTAAGATATTTAGCTCATCTATGTTTTTGAGTATTAGCATTAGGAGTATCCTTTAAGAGCACAAAATTGTTCTTTTCTTGCTCCGATGCTCATGTCTATCGATGTTCTTCGATGTGTATGATGTGCTTAAATCTTTTTATGAAACACATCTCTCTTGTCACACATATGAAGGTCTTAAAAAGCTTTGTATAACTTGATCAAAATTTAGTTTTGAATAGTTTTTGACAAGACCTCGAAAACTTGCTCCTATGTGTTTTTGATACAACTAAGATCAATATGTGAGCTTCAGAACTCTCAAAGCGGCTGCGCTTATATGTCATGTAATGTGTTATGTTTGTATCAGTGAGCTGGTTTTCACAAAACATATGAGCATTTGTTTTAAGTTTCTTTTTATAAAAATTGGTTTCGTTCATGCTCTCATACTTATAAGAAAAAGTTTCATTGCCATGATCAAAAAGCTTATTTATGCTTTGCTTTGATAAAATTTAGAATTGGTCCCCAATAAGCTTTAGAAACCTCGCATGTAATATGCTAATGTCTATATCAAGGTTTTTGAGCATTGAAAACTACATAAGCATCAATATGCTTTCTTTTTTTTTATCATGCAAGCTCTCTCAAGATTGTCATATGTTTTGAGCATTGGTTTCAAAAATTTCATTTGGATGAAGTCTTCTGAATAAGGATTAATCAAGATAAAATAGCACAAGTATTACTTGTCAATTATTCAAGCATGTTTATCTTAGAAAGTTTGGTTTTAAAAACTAAAAATCAAGCTTGTTGTGTTAAAAGAACTTAAATGATAATATCTGTTTATTACGCTTTAATATACTCTAAGAAGTACTCTAAGTAATTTCATAATCTTCATAAACAACAAAATCTGCTATAATATAGGTTACTTAAGGCTTTAAAATGTTAAATAACCAATCAAAAACTGGAAATTGTTAGCTCCAGAACCCTTCAAGAAAGCTTCATAGCAATATGTTTTGAGTGACAACAAAACCAATTTAAAGAAAATATTTTGAAGAATGACTAATATCCTTCTTGAGTTTCTTGTCATAGCATATATGTTATTTCCAGATTGCATAGCCCAGACTTAAAGTGGGAATAATTCCACCTTGCATGTGTAAGCATGATTTATCTCATATAAAGAGATTGAACTTAATAGAAGTGATTATTATATCATGCAAAGTAAGCATACATCCCTTACAGAATAAAAAAGATATCAAGACAAGTACAAGAGAACCAAAATCTGGACTTTAGAAAGTAGTAATCTGACTTTAGAAGTACACTGAAATGAAAATATCCATCAAATGCTGAAGCCAATGTGTTCTACTAGCTTCAATTTTATGATTGCAAATCTTTTAGAATCATAAAGCTTGGATTGAAGATCTAAAGACTGAAGATTCATCAAGGGACCGATTCTGCACTTCAAAAAGTTCACTTCACTATGGAGCGTTGAACTTTAAAAAGAAGGAAAATTTGAATTTTTGAAATTCAAATTTAAAGTCAAAACTAGTTTCAAACTTGCGAGTTATCTCTTTTGCCAACTTGGTCAATAACCTTCTAGAAGAAAGAGTTTAGAAAACACATTCAAAAAGTCGGAGTAGTTTCTAAGTAACATTAGAAACCTCATATCTCACAATGGCTTATGCAAAATTTCTAACAAACGACATGCTACTCTTCTAGACCCTTTCTAAGACTTGGAGATCTTATCAAGGGCAATAGTCACAATGAAGACCGTCTAAAAGAGATGTTTTCCTTCAATGTTCAAGAGACTAGGCTGCATAAGAGGAAACCCTGCAAATCTCTTCATGTCTAGCAAAGTTCATCATATCATCATGTAATCAGTTTCCTTGCTTGTAAAAATCTTCTTACACGTTCTTGAATAGTTATATGTTCTTCCTAGGAAGAGTTGTGGGAAAAAAGTCATTCAAGTTATCCCAAGTTATTCATGCATATTTTAAGGAAACTTGAGTATAGCTTAGTTTGAGTGGCAACCCAAACAAAAACATTTGTATCCTTGATCCAGTAGTGATCAGTGTAAGATAGCTTGGAGAGGCTAATGTAAAATACTTGCAACATGGAGGTAAGGTGTTCTTGCTACTCCTTCAGCTTGGAGAGATTGGGAAAGACTACTCAGTTCTACTTGGAGAGGCTAGTGAATAACTACTTTTAATGTGATAGTAGGGGTTGTCTACTTGTCACAAGGTTAGCTTGGAAGAGCTACAAGACTACTCAAGGTTCAACTTGGAAAGAGTGAATAACTACTCAGATTGTGAAAGTAGGGGTTGTTGATTGGTCACATGAGAAAGCTTGAGAAGGCTAATGTAAAGACTATCCATTTTCTTTCTCTAGTTTGAGAAAGATGTTTAGTAGAGCCTCAACGTGTGTTAAGTACTGATGTAGGCATGTTTGGTTGAACCAGGATAAATACTTATATCTCTTCTTCTTATCCCGATCTCCTTTACTTCTTTGTTATGCGTATAATTTAATATTTATTGATATATCGTTTTGGCCGTTTTGTTACTCTTTCTATGCTTCAAAAATTTACTTTCTAATACAGCTAATATGTTTTCTGCTAATCCAGCTAATATGTTTTCCTCTAATACAGCTAATATGTTTTCCACTATGCTTCAAGCTTAGTTCTTGATAGTACTTCTTTAAATGTTTCATATGCAAAAAAGGAGTAAAGCACGACTCAACCTCCCTATTCTCATGCACTTTTATACTTACAAACTCTACTTCTCTTGAACTCATTCTTTAGTAAAAAGGTACTTAGCCTTTCATACCAAGCTTAGGGAGCTTGTTTTAAACCGTAAAGTGTATTTGTTAGCTTGAAGACATGGTTGGGAAGGTTTTCACTCCCAAAACCAAGAGGCTACTTCACATAAACTACCTTAGAGAGGAATCCATTTAGAATGCAGACTTGACATCCATTTGGTAAAGAGTGAATCCTTTTTGGTAGCAAAAGGAAGTAGCATTCTTGTGGCTTCAAGCCTAGCTACTAGTGCAAAGGTTTCTTCATAATCAATTCCATTTTGTTGATTATAACCTTGTGCAACCAACCATGTTTTGTTTTTGACAACTTTGCCAACTTTATCCAGCTTGTTTCTAACACCTATTTGGTTCCTAATGATGGTCTTCCCTTTGGGCTTTTCCATGACCATCCAAGACTTTGCTTCTTCTCTCAAACTAGTCTAGTTCCTCTTGAATAGGATCCATCCAACTTTGGTCGTTCAAAGCATCTTCAATAAGTAAGGCTCAATGGTGGGAATGAAAGCATATTTGGACATATTTTTTAGGGAATGTTCGCTCTCACACCTTTTGAAATGTCCCTTAGAACTTTGTTCTAAGAAATTGCTTTAGAAAACTCCTTTGCAGTTCTCTAACCTTGATATTCTTCACTTTTTCTTCTTCAGATTATTCTTCTTCATTCTTAGAAATGTCACTTTCTAAGGGATTTAAGGTTCTTAAGCTCTCTAGATTGTCCATGTTCTAAAGCTTACTTTATGAAGATTGCACTTTCATATGCTTATTTTTGAGGGTTCCTTAAGGTTCAGCTTCTCAAGGTTCTCTTCTTTCTCTTCAAGATCATTAGCAAAGTCCTTCTTGAGCTCTTTGAACTTGATGTGGATAGTCTCTTCAATGCATAGCATTCTTTTGTTATACACCCTGTAAGCTTTTGAGACTAAAGAGTATCCTAAGAAAATTCCATCATCAGATTTAGGATCAAACTTTGTGACTTTGTCCTAGGTGTTAAGAATAAAGCAAGATGAGCCAAAAATGTGGAAATAAGATATGTTGGGTGTCCTACTCTTCCATAGCTAATAAAGGGTTTTCATGAGGATTGACCTTAGAAAGATTCGTTTTGAATATAGCATGAGGTGTTTATAGTCTTTACCCAAAAACATTTTGATAAACCACTTAAAAGTATGGTTTTGGCTATCTTTTGCAAGCTTTTATTTTTTCTTTCTACAACCCCATTTTATTGGGAGTTATAAGTGCAGAACTTTGAGAGATGCCATGTTTTTCACAAAAATTCTTCAAAAATATGATTTTCAAATTATCCTCCATGATCTAATCTTATAGAGGTAATTTAAGAATATTTTTCAATACAAACTCATTTTGCAAAAACTTTGAATCTTTCGAACACCTCATCCTTAGAAGCTAGGAAATAACCCATGTAAATTGAGAGAAATCATCCTCTATGACAAAGAAATATCTTTTCCCAAAACTTGCAATCTTGGTTAGTTCAAAGAGATCCATGTGTAAAAGCTCAAGTGGGTTAGTTCCTTAGACCACATTTTTGTTGTGGAAAGAAGCTTTGGTTTGCTTAACTTTTCTTATAGAAATCACAAGTTGAATCCTTGTCAAATCTAATCTTTGACAGGTCTTTACAAGCTCTTTCTAGAAGCTAAAATAAGCTTCATATGAGCATCTCCAAGCTTTTTATGCCAAGCCACTTATCATCGATGAAGGATGCAAGACATTTTACATCTTAATCTAGAAGGTCATCCAAGAATAAAACATAAGTGTTACCATGTCTCTTGCAGATAGAATGACATGTCCAAAACTAGGATTTACAATTTTACAAGGATGAGCATTAAATAAAACATTGAAGCTTTGGTCATAGAATTGGTTGATACTTGGAAATTGTGAGCCAGTCCATCAACAAGTAAAACATAAAAAATTTGGTGGGAGTCATCCTTACCAACATTTTCTATACCTGTGACCTTGGCCTTACCTCCATCAAATTTGACCAATATAGAATTCTTAGGCATCAGGTTTCTGGTGTTTCCTTGATTTTCTGTTTAAATACAAATGAGCAAAATGCCCTTAGGTCATTTACTGAAATTCAGGTTAAGCTGTAGTCCTCAAATGGGTCACTCAATTTTTGAAGAGGATTATGATTGTAGTGTTTGATATTCTAAGGTGAAAATCTCATTTTCCGAACTTTCGATTTAAAATAACCAAAATACCTCTAGCATTTTACACTGGTAAAGGTGCCGTTTGAGCCAGGAATTTTTCCAGGGAGTTTGAATGATGTTTATGAGTGGATCGTGATAGTTAGTTGGGCCCAGATGTCCAGAGTAGTTTAATATAAAATTACCGTTTTGTCCCTAGAATAGTGTATAGTGAGCCTAATGATACAATTAACCAAACCTAAGCAATACTAGGCTCTAATCGAAGATTAATTAATTTCGATATAATTAATCTAGAGTCAAAATAATTTATTAAGGTTAATTAGAACCTAAGATTGCTTAGTTAAACTCTAATTTCATTCTTAGATTCAAGATTCATAGTCATGGAATCTTCAAAATAGAATTTTCTATCCAATTCCTTAAATCAAGGAATTGTGTCTATGATTTAAGTTGACTTGAAAAGAGTTTTTAATTCACTAATCTAGCAAGATCACCTCCTAAATCAAGTCTTGACAACCTTAATTGACCATTACCTCACCTAAACACCTTCTTACAAACTCCTAATCAAAACCCTAATCAAAGATACACCTAAACACATCATTAAACCATAATTAGATGAACAATTTTTCCTCTCCCTTGGCTGCATACATAGCCAAATACATCCTCCCTTAATTCATCACATGTTGTTCAATTTGCACACAAAGAACCATGCCTAGGCCATACTTGGAGCCATACCTCACCATGCCTTTGCCCATACTCACAACCATACTAATAAAGGAGATATTTCTTCTCTCCTTTCCCTCCCAATAGCACTAGCCACTCCTCCTCCCCTAAGGCCATCCATGAGTTTTCATTCCTCTATAAATACGCAAGCTTGAAAGCTCTTTGAATCCTTTACACATATTGTAAACTTTGAGCTCTCTTCCTCAAAGATCAAAGAAGCCCTTTTTCCTTCTTCATTCTCCTAAACACAACCTCTCTTCTTCTCTTTTTCTCTTGGCCGAAACCTTTTCCTCAAACTCTAAGAAGATTTCCTTTTCTTCTCATCTCAAAGGACCAAGCTTTCCTTCATACATTCAAGCAAACTTTTGGTAGGGAGTTGCCTTTAGACGTAAGTGTTCCTGTTGAATGACGTAGTGCTCAAAAGGGTTGTAGCACTTAAGACATAATGAAGACCCTATTGGTGATTTGGAAATAGAAGACCCTTTGGGGAGCATTAGCGCTTAGCCAAGGATGAGCATTGTAACACCCTAACTTTTAACCTAATACACTCGAGTTGTATTTCCAGTTAATTATTAGTGGTTATGCCTTTGTCTCAAAACTTGACTTATTTCTTGAAAATACGAGTAATAAATTATGACTAAATTTTTCTTTTTAAACTTAAAGCTTAAAATGCGAGCTGCGCTTGCGCATAGATACCGATTATTACACATAAGACCTAGAACGATACACATCACCATAGCCATCATAATTAAACCATAGAGTAGTTACACACAACTTATAGTATCATATCATAATCATAACATAACAGCGATGTCCTTATAAATATAAGGACACCTTAAGATTCCAAATACATCAAGCAATTATTAAACGTGACTTTAACATGGCTAGACTAGTCTTCACACTTCCGCTGCACCTCTGATCCTACTAGATATGGTGACTCCTACACCCGCGCCTCAAGAAGATCACGAACAATCCGCATCATTCCCGTCTGGTGATGACATGGAAGAAAGGAAGGGGGGTGAGAACTTTCAAGATTCTCAGGAGGCTCCGACTTTAACACAAGTGTCATTGTCGTCACGCCCGAGCCACTTTGGGTTTCATTATGAAAAAGGTGTACATGCATAGGTTCAGTTTTAATTTCTCAAGTCCTATTATCCGAAGTAGGTTTCTTTTAGCATGAGTCTTGATGGTATGAATATAGCAGATATTTTATGTATGCATGGCAATGCTTGAGCATGACAATTCACGTACTCAACATATATCACTTAATCATAAGCACCAATGGAACAACCATGAAACATATGCATGTGCGTCTTTTACTTTGTCATATTTGAACTCTTCAGTTCTCTCTACCTTTTTCCACCCCTCATCGTAGCCACCAAAATCCACCCAACATGTCGCCCCCGATTTCACATGGCCACCAAAACTCCGAATCACCTATCGCCTAGGAATGAGCTCATCCTAACTAGCCGTCGCTAGATTCATAGAGGGAAAAAAGAGGGGGAATCATATCTCTTTCTTGGATCACCCTACAACCCTTGACTCGGGAAGTCATAATGGGATCATTTCCTCATTATCATATCTTGTATGGATGCAACATGAGCATACAACCATAGAACATCATATAACATATTCTCTATTCATATCTCATACTCTCTCATGCATTGTAAACATAGTATACCACATCATCATAGCAACATGCCACACATCCATACATTCTCATACTCATGGTATTTAAAACATTCACATACATCAAAGCAATACTCACTTGATCTCATTCTTACCTCACATCCCCTTATCTTAAGATATCTTATGCTTTGCCCCTCACGGGCTTAAACTTGTGTTCTAGTCATCCTAACACCCATTATAGTTCTTTATAACACCTAAGGGATCATTACTTACAATTCTCACTAAGATTTATGTTTACTAATATATTCCAAATAGTATTGCATCACTTAGGCAGAAAATTACCACATGCTTATGGGTCCTAGAATTCTCGTCTTTGACCTTTTCTAAGTTCTTCTCTTCACTTAAGGCTCTATATTCAACTCTAAGCCAATTATGAGGGATTCCTACACATATCCACTAATTATAAACCATTTTCCTTAAGTTCATTATGCTGGAACAGAATTTACAATTCTTGGGTCTAAGTGCTCTAGAATTCTCATTTTAAGTCCTTTCTAGTTACTGTTCTTTCTAACTTCCCTAAATCATTCCTTACTTCACTCAAACATAATTTTACACATTTTAAAACCATAAAGAAAAAATTTATATAGTGGCCAAGTACACAAGGCAGAATTAAAATATAGCTCATAAATCACATAATTTCATGATTTAAGTGCATATAAGTTGCTAGTTTTCTCTTGGAATAATTTTAGGAACTCAAAACTCTTTTAGAAACCAATTCATCTCATTAAAATCATATAAATGTGTGCAAGGTCAGTAGCTAAATTATTTTGCTCAAGGAATGGATTTAAAATGTAAAATCTTGTTCATAACATCCTTTAAGTTCACCTAAGCTTAGAAAAATTCCAAGACATAGGCTATAGGCACTTATGATTAGATGAACTCATCTCAAGTCCATTACCATCATCACAAGGCCAAAATGGCATTCTTGAAATGCCTTCATTTTCTATAACTTTATGTAGGATACTTGGGCAAGTCTTTAAGCTCTAGAGTATTTAGGTGATAGCATAAACATAAACATGCTATGCACTTTATTTTACTCTTCATTATAAAGTAAAGTGATAGCACAAAATAAATATGAGATTCAACCTCATTATTATCTTTAAAGATTTAAGTGATGGCTTGAAATATAAACATGAAATGCAAGCTTGGAATTTAAATATGATAATGCAAGTTCATTTATTTATTCTTGAGAGCTTAGTGATGGCATCAAAATAAACATGATATGCAAGGCATAAACTTAAACATGAGTGCAAGTTCATTTTATCTTAACTAGAGCTCTTACAAGACTTTAGAGGAACATCACAACCTTAACCCAATATGTATCTTAATAACATAAAGTGAGCTTTAGAGTTCTTAACACCAAGTCTTCAAAGAAGTCTTTGGTTTTTGAACTTCATCATCAAGCTCAAGAAAATGAACTAAGACATAATCTTCAACACTTTATCAAAGAAAACATAAAGGAACTACTCATATTCTTTATTTTATTGCTCATGGGCTTCAATCTAGAGTAACTCTTAGAACGGCCGACCAACTTTAAGGTTGGCAAGGGTAAGCTTAGAGCTTTTTGAAAACATAGGATTAATTTTCTTAACAAAACTTTTAGTGATTTATTTAACATTTTATCAAACTTTGTACAAAGAAAGGAAAGAAAACCAAACCTTGAGGAGGATAAGGAAAGGAAAACCGAAACTTTTGAGTTACGCCCTTATTTTTCCTATTAGAGTACAATGAACCAAAATGCCCCTTGAGGCCATTTCTATCCTTGTATTTAGGCAGCGATCCTATCAGCCCTTCTCAACGGGTCAACTCAATGTTTAAAGGGGATTATATCTGTTACATTTGATATCCAAGATAAATCTCATTTCTTAACTTTTCTGAAATGACCAAAATACCCCTGCTCGTTTTACGCTGAGTAAGGTGCCGTTCAGCCTTGTTTTCCAGGAAGTTTGGAATGATGTTTTTGAGTGGTATTTGATGTTTAGCCTGGTCTGAAGGTCCTGGGTTTAGTGCAAAATTACCATTTTACCCCTAGAATAGTGTATAGTGAGCCTAATGATGCAATTAAGCAAACGTAAGCAATATTAGGCTTAATCGAAGATTAATTTATTTTCTAATTAATCTAGAGTCAAAAATAATTTATTAAGGTTAATTAGGACCTAAGATTGCTTAGTTAAACTTAATTGCATGCTTTAATCCAAGATTCCTAGTCATGGAATCTTGAATAGTATTTCTCTCTCTAATTCCTTAAATTAAGGAATTGTGTCATACCTCATTTGACCAAAGAATGATTTTAAATTGTTAATCTAGCAAGATCACTCTCTTAATCAAGTCTTGACAACCTTAATTAGCCAATTACCTCACCTAAACACTTTCTTACAACTCCTAACCAAAACCTTAATCAAAGAAACACCTAAACACATCACTAAACCACAATTACATGAACAAACTTCTCTTCCCTTGGCTTGTAAAATTCGGCTGAATCCTCACCCAAGGAAAAGTGCCACATGTTGTTTTAATTCTCACTCAAAGAGCCATGCCTAGGTCATACCTCAAGCCATACCTCACCATGCTTTCAACCATGCTTTGCCCATGCCTAGCCCATGCCAATCAAAGAGATATTTCCTCCCCAAAGACCAAGAGCTCGTCGGCCTTCCCCTAACACCTAATTTTCTAACCTAATTTTCTTTAAATTAATGGAGGATTTGTTAATGCGAATATTAAGGTTCAGACTACGCAGGAATGATGAGAATGACTATATGTTCGAAAAAAAAATGTGAATAGTATTTTTCTGGAGGCCAGTCTGGCCTTAAACCTGTAGATTCGGAATTTGAGGTTCTGAAAATTAGGAAAACATGAGAAATAAGGTTAGCAATAAGAGGAAATGAAAATTTGATGCTTAGAATTTATTTTCTGTATATTGAATTAATCGGTACGCGTTTACCCGTTCAGTGAAATTTCCGTGTGCGAATTCTAACACTAAAGCTAGTTAATCTCTACAAATTAATGATGTTTATCCTTTTGAAGGCCACATGAATGGCTAAGATTTCATCTTGAATGAAAGATCAAATCTTAGCCATTGATATCAATTTCTTTTAACAAGAATTAATTACACTTTGTAACCAACCAATAAGAACCCACCTTATAAGATTAACATAACCCACCTAACCCCATAATTATCTCATATTCTCGGAGAAAGGGAAGATCAGAGACTCCATTTTTCTCTTCACAAAAAGCTTAAAACCTTAGATTTCAACCCCAAAAATCCTAAGCCTAACCTTGTTGAAACCAAAATTCCCCTTAACTAAACTTGTTCTACACTTCAACTTCTACAAATATAACCGATTAGAGTCTCCAAACTTCACTCTATTACCTCACTCATCACTGATTAGAGGAGGGTTTGAGTGGGTTTTAAGAGCTTTGGAACAAAGAACTTCCATCTTGGAGCAAACTAGAAACTAGAACACACTAGCTTCCAAGGGTAGGGTTTTTGTTGCCTTTCCTTGTTGAATTTTTCTGATTTGTTTTGGCTTGCCCTAAGTCCAAAAAATTATAGTTTTATTGATGGATATTATCTTGATATTGATGTGTTAATTTTGGTGGATGATGATAAGAATCACTTTACTCAAAAAGATGTTGAGTGATACTGCGGATTTTTGGGTCTCTTGCAACAGTGCATGGTCACGATTTTTCTGGGCAAGTTGTGGTCATTTTCATGAGCTGAAAAATTTATATGTTCAAGCTTAACATCTTGGAATACTTCCATGAATTTTCTTGGCTTCTGATTTTGAGTCAAACTGCTTTAGAAAAATCATAACCGAAATTGTAGAGATGCTGCCTGGATTGTTGGAACTGATGCCTGTGAATTTGTATAATTTTATTCACATACCAAATAATTGAATTATCCTTTGAAATTTTTACAGGAAGTGGATAACACATGGAACTATTACTGTAAATTTTATTGTGAGTTATTTCAATCATTTTGTAGGGTAAAAAATTGTGAGAATCCTGGCCTGATCTGAATTTGGTGGTCTCTAGCCACTAAATTTGTACAATTTCTTGATGGGGTTTGAGAGCTCCAAGTGTTAAAATTTTTACAGGCATCCTAGACACATTTGAGTGTCATGGAAAATTTTGTGGCCCTTGAACCAACCATTAGACATGTACATTAAATATTGGTACTGAAATGATAAATCTGCCCTGTGCTGAAAAGGTGAAAAAGCCTTAAATTAATGATGACATAGTATATAGTTCAAGTATCTAGTATATGAATGCATACTAATTGTTTTAAAGGTTTGTTCACAAGGCATGAATAAGACTCCAATGTAATTGAATGCCTACATGTATGGTAAGCATGCCTTTAAAAAAAAAAGAGAAAATAACATGATGCAATTATATGAGAAAAAGAATGTATAAACTTCTTGTGCATATTTTAACATATGGGGAAAACAGAGACAAGGCTTATACGTTAATTAGGGAAGCCAGAGTAAGGACTTCCCTAAGAATTTTATGAGCTGTGAATGTATCCTAGGAATAGAACTGATGTGATTCTAAATGAAAAAATGAAGTCTAATGATCACAAGTAGGAATTAGCTCATGTCCTAGGCCTATTATCCTTTATGGTACTTTCTAGGATAATACCCGTATGTGATATTAGGCCTTCCCTATGTTAATAAAAAGAAAATGCATGGAATGAGATTCCATGGTTCCAAATAGCAACGCATAATGCATCAGTGGTTGTATCTTGATTGCACATAATGTACATAATTTCGTGGTGGTGCTTATAATTCTCACATGAGTATTCACATATGAATGCATTTAATGTTGGTTCTTATCGTATATGAGGGATTACCCTATGAATCTTATAATATTCTCATTCTATGTGCATATATGTTGTATTGCATTCAGATGCCATTGGTGATTTCCTTGACTCGTCCAGTGGCAGTGCACTACGACTGTGACTTGGACTCCTGGACGCTTGTGGCACCACCAGAATCTTGGTCTTACGCATTCTTTCAGCCTTGCATTCACACTTCTGATTTACCCCAGAATCGACCCCAGTTTTGTATGATGTGTGCCTCTACACATGGCACACCCTCATGTTTTTGGCCCCACCAAGTGCCCCCTCCAGGCACCCTTCGTCATCATCTCTTCAGGATGACCATTGAGGGCCTGCACGCCCCGTGGAGGCGAGGCTATCGTGCCGATGGCTAACGGTTTTGGAGGAGGATGCGAGATTCTTAGAGGCTTTTAGCGTGTACATAGTAGTAATGTAGTGCTAGACCTTTACGAGCTTAGACTGATGTACTATTAAATATTTTCAGGCCCGTGTATTTATATGTCATTTTGTTGTCCTGATACTTGAGCAGTGCAGGTAAAGGACGGGAACTAGTCTTTTTGCTAGAGAAGTTCTTGAATAGTTTAGGGGTTGTTCGTTGACTTTACTATTATGATGTATATATTGTATTGACCTAATGTTCATATATGTGAATATGGGTGAGGTAACATATCTATCAAAATCTCTTACTGACTTTATATTTCGACTAGTATTGATTGAAATATGAGTAATACCCGCGAATTACTATGTCAACACTTGAGTAGAATATGGTAATTAGGAGGTGTTACATTTTCCCTTGGCAGCTCATCATTGTGCAA
>JAMLFY010000003.1:28519853-28601081 GCA_030441495.1 Dalbergia oliveri | reverse complement strand
TAAATTCTATTTTATGGTGTTAAAATGTGTAAAATTATGTTTGAGTAGGCAAGGAATGATTGAGGAAGTTAGGAAAGAATAAGTAACTAGAAAGGACTTAAAATGAAAATTCTAGAACACTTAGATGCACAAATGGTAAATTCTGTTCCAGCATGAATGGACTTAAAGAAAAATGGTTTATAATTAGTGGATATGTGTAGGAACCCCTCATAATTGGTTTAGGAGTTGATTATAGAGCCTTAGACAAAGACAAGAACTTAAAAGGGTCAAATATGGAGATTTGGACTTATAATCATATGATAATTTTTTGCCCAAAGTGATGTAATGCTGTATGGTTATGTTAGTAAGCATAAACATTAGAGGAAATTATAGGTAATGATCCCTTAGGTGAGATAAAGATCCATAATGAAAGTTAGGATGATTAGAATATAAGTTTATGACCCATAAGGGCCAAAGCATAAGACACCATGAGATAGGAGGTGTAATGTGAGAATGAGACCGAGTGGGTACACTCGCTATAATGTGAATATGTTAATACCATGAATATGAGACTATATGTGTATTTGTGACATGTTGTTGATGATGTGGTATGTTATGCTTAAGATGCATGAGAATGTGAAATATGGATGAATTAGGAGGGTATGCTCTTGTGATTAAGAGATTTACTTGATTGAGAAATTTCATGAGAACATGTGTTATTATGTTATGTGGCATGACTTAAATTTGAGGAAACTCTATGTAGTCATTATGCTACTGAATTTCCATCAAATTTGAGGGACTTAAAAGAAAAGTTTGAAGAAAGATTTTATATGTGACATGCCAGACGCATTTTTTCAATGACGATGAGGAGAAAGGAAACCCGTGGGGTATGGTCGTGGAGCCATACCGAAGCGAACAATGTCACTTGCTTAACGAAGACTTATGCGTTTCGGATTCTTTATACCACTTCTCCTACTACTGTGAGGAAAGGTAAAACTATGAGGGCATTGACATTAGCCTATTTAAGTCACAAGTATCTGGCTTAACGAAGTCTGACTTATTTGGGAGAAGGAAGAAAATCCCATGATGGGTGATTTCTTAGGTCCCCATCTGGACTCTAGGATCGGGATTATTTTTATGATCATGATACGGTTATCAAGAATATAAGTAAAACTAGTGACGATGAGTTAAGGTATGAGCTCATAGCCTATCAGGGGGTTTGTTACTATTTTTAATACCATGATGTCACAAGTTTTAGAAATGAGAAAGATGTGAAGTATCTTGCTTATGAACAAGGTTGATGATAGATATTACATGCCACTCATAGAATTAATTAATGATGATATGTTTTTATTGGTTTGCTGCATAAAGTATTGCCATGCATTCATGTTTCGTGTATGCTTATACATGCATTAAGATGTTAAACACTGACCTTGGATAATTATCTTTATAAAACTTCATAATGAACCCTTGCATGTTTAACCTTTTCAATAAACCCAAGGTTCTGGGACTTAACGATGACACCAGGATAGGAGGTTTCTCTAATGAGATTCTTTAGGAAATTCTCATCCCCTCTATCTTCTTTTCCCGTTACGTCTTTAGATTTCTGAGTCGTTCATCTTCGTTGATACACCGGTTTGGGAGGTGCACTATGACTTAGAGCACTAGTCATACCATTTCTAGGGTCGCTGTGTGCTGTTAGAATGTTTGCCTACATAGGACTCCCGTCTGCATTTCCAGTCCACTTCCGCTTCACCTCTGCCTCTCCCTACGGTGACGATTTGATCTTCGAGAGGATGTGACCCGTGCACGAGTAGAACCATGTGCTCGACCTTCGTCTTCAGGAGTGACCTATCCAGAATACGTTCCCCTCATACCTCGCTGGGAGGGACCTGCCCCAGGATTCCCCTTAACCCTATTCGGAAGGCTTCGCCCCCTGTGCTTATGGACATCGGTAAGGGTAGCGAGGACCCAGCTCTGAAGTTCTAGGCTTGTGAGGCGTGTACGTCAGCCTCAGAGGCGTCCTCGCCGAGGAGGTCACGTTGCTCCGCCGACCGCATGCCCACACCCCGCTTTGCTTGGGGCCACATCCAAGGAGCTCCAGCTCTAGAGGCCATATCTCCCCGTCCAAGGATTAGCGTCATCCGTAGGCTTTAGGGGAGGGTTTGCTTTTAGCCGGTGGCAATCTTTTGGGTCACTCATGTATTCGCTGTTTATGTTCTTGTTTCTTTTCCTGGATTTTCCTGTTTCTTGTATGGAGTCTACCCATCCTTGTGCGGGTACAACTTTATTTCAACCATGTATTTTCAGTTATGTACCAAACTATGCTACTTAATATATTATGATGTTTGTCTTTATGAATGGATGTTTCCTTTATTGCTTTCCATCATATGTTCTTTTCCTTTGCTGGCTTTACGTTTCGCTCGTGTTAGTGGTATAATGGCTCGCACTTTGTTTTACATGTGTTTCAAAAAAAAAAATTACCTGTATTTTCTTCGTGAAGTAATTTTACAAATGAGTTTCAAAGGGAAGTAATAACTAATAATTAATCTTAACACGTCCTAGGCATGTTGGGTTAAATATTAAGGTGTTGCAACATGTGTTGAGATCTATTTGTTGTGTCTTGGAAAAATCAGCGTAGAAGAGTAGGTCGGCAGCGTTGAAATATGTTACAAAAGCGTTGGAGTTGAGATTTCGATGTCCTTTAAAAACTACTTTTTCACTTTCCCTAATCATGGTTTCTGAACTCATCTTCTAGAGGCTGGGTTAGTTGACCAAGTTGAGAAAGAGATGACTCACCAATTTGAAACTAGGTTCAACTTTAAATTTGAATTTCAAAAGTTGAATTTTTATTTTCCAGTAACGTCTAGGGCTTTATAGTGAAGTAGGCTTTCTAAATACTGTGTCAGTTCTTGATAATTATTTAGTCTTCTAGTTTTCTGGCTTCAATCCACGCTTTATGATGAAAGATTTGCGATCATGATGATTGAAAATTGTGTAATACGTTGTCTTGAGTTTGCTTGATATCTTCATTTTAAGCGCTCTTTTTTTATGTCTAGTGCTACTTTTTGATAACTATCCTCTGTTTTTTGTCTTGATTTGATATCCTTTAATCCATAGGCATGTATAAGTACTTTGCTTAATATAATGTTCACTTCTATTAGGTTCAATCTCTTTATATGAGATAAATCATATTTGCACATGCAAAGTGAAATTATTTCTCTTCAAGTCCGTGACTACGCAATCTGAAGTATCTATATGCTATGTCAAGAAACTCAAGGTGAACATTAGTCTTTCTTTAAATATTATTTTTAAATTGGTTCTTGTTGTTATTCAAAACATATTGTCTTAAGCTTTTTGAAAGGTTTTGGAGCTAACATAAAATGCATTTAACCCTAAAAATAAATGCACTTAACCCCTTTTTTAATATATTTTCTATTAAATTTTTTGTGAAGTCTGCCATCCCATGTTTATTATCTTATTTTTATAAATTATCTTTATTAATAAGTATATATATTATAGTTTTTAAATAAATAAAAATGAAATATATTACTTAACAAAGTAGTATAATGAATTAGGTATACTTGGCCTAAGGAGCATGAATCCACTATGAATCCTGACTCCTTCCATGCCTTGAAAAGGGTAAGAGTATTTGCAAGGACTCAATACTCAAGTCAAGTAGTGCTAAGAGGCAAAATAGAATGAGAAAACAATGCATACCTTTCTAGGGTTTCCTTTTACTTTAAATAGAGATATGAGAGTGGTAATGGGTCTTAAGCCACTAATTGGCCCACTTGTATTGGGTCCATA
This sequence comes from Dalbergia oliveri, assembly GCA_030441495.1. Taxonomy (NCBI): domain Eukaryota; kingdom Viridiplantae; phylum Streptophyta; class Magnoliopsida; order Fabales; family Fabaceae; genus Dalbergia; species Dalbergia oliveri. The sequence continues at coordinate 28,597,292 of JAMLFY010000003.1, read as the reverse complement.
ATATTTAGTTCATAGGAGAAGCCCCCGACTCCGCATTGCTAAATATATTAGTAATGTTGAGTTTACAAATTTTGTTTTCATGCATTGAATCACCTTCTATTATTGATTGCATCTGAATGGGCTTAGAAATACTCTTTAATTCCATTCTCAATGCATTGAATCACCTTCTACTGTATGTAATGGGTTTAGGAGCCCTGAGTTCATTAGATTACTTGTATAAGAGATTCAAGTTAGAGAATGTAAGCCATGAACACTATAATTAAAATGGAGCAAATATTCATAAAGGGTCCAATATTGCATGAGGTTGCATCCTAATGGGTTGGTGTGCCAGAGTTAAATGTAGGGGAAGTTCATTAATGAACTATTTCTTGTAACCAAATTATCGAATCATTTTCTATATGAGTTTCATTAGTTTGTTTATTTCTTAAGGATCCCAGGACGTAGGTCTTCATACATAGAGAACATTATAATGAGGTTATGACCTTAGAGATCGTATGGAGACTAATGCACTTCGAGTCCATAAGTTGCATTATTTTAATAAGAAGCTTTTGAGATTTCCTATTTAATCTTTTTAGGAAGTCTTTGAAGACTTGACCCTTTTATATTTTTGTTAGGCCCTTATTCATAGGCTTTCACTTTGGGTGCACTTTTCTCAAGCTCCCTTTGTGTAATTTTTTAGTGTTGGTGTAACACCCTAAATCTTAACCTCATACGTTCGAGTCGCATTTCGGCTTAGCTCATTAGTTGTACCGCCTTTGTTTTAGACTTTGACTTACTTTTCTTTAAATACAAATTAACAAATACGACTAAATTTTTTTTTTCTTTTCTTTTTAACTGTAGAACTTAAAATGCGAGCCACGCATGCGAATAGATACCAACTAATGAACGTAAAACATAACAAACAGGACACTTGTCATCATGACCACCATGAATAAACCATAGAATAATCACAACATAAATTATAGTGGCATATCATAATCATAACATAACAACGATGCCCTCATAAATATAAGGACACTAGGGGTACCAATTACACTAAACAACTTTAACTAACACAAAACAAAATGTTAACAAGGTTAAGCTAGTCTTCATGCTTCCGCTGGACCCTCTGATAACTATACGTTGTGGTTCCTACGCCCGGCTCAAGGAAGATCACGAACATCCGCATCAATCCCATCTTGGAGATGACATGGGAGGGAAAACAAAAGGGGTGAGAATACTTATTCAAGATTCGAGGAGGGCTCCCTAACTATAACACAAGTGTCATCGTCATTCCCCAAGCCACTTCGAGTTTCATTATAAAAGAGGTGTTCATGCATAGGTTCAGTTTTAAGTTCTCAATTCCCATTATCCGAAGTGGGTTTCTTTTAGTATGAGTCTTAATGGTATGAATGCAGCAGATATTTTATGAATGTATGGCAATGCTTGAGCATGGTCACGTACATCAACATGTATCACTTAATCACAAGTACCAATGGAACATTCACGAAACATGCATGTGCGTCTTTTACTTTGTCATTTATGAACTCTTCGAGTTCCTTTCTTAACTTTTTCACCCTCATTATGGTCACCAAAATCCACCCAACCTACCGCCCCCAATTTCTCATGGTCACCAAAACTCCAAATACACCCATCGCCTAGAATGAGCTCAAACTAACTAGCCGTCGCTAGATTTCATATGGGGAAAAAGGGGGAATATATTTCTTTCTTGGATCACCCGTACAACCCTTAACTTGGGAAGTCATAATGGGATCATTTCCACATTATCATATCTCGTATGGATGCAACATGAGCATACAACCATAGAACATCATATGACATATCTCATATTCTCATGCATTTTAAACATAGCATACCTCATCATCATAGCAACATACCACATATCCATACAATCTTATACTCACGGTATTTAAAACATTCACATACATCAGAGCAATACTTATTCGATCTTATTCTCACATTACATCCCTAACTTAACATATTTTATGCTTTGGCCCTCAGGCTTTAAACTTGTGTTCTAGTTATCCTAACTTCCATTATGAATCTTTATTACACTTAAGAGATCATTACCTATAATTTCCTCTAATGTTTATGCTTACTAACATAACCAATCAGCACTACATCTTTTGGGCAGAAAATTATCATGTGATTAATTGTCCTAGAATCTAGCTTCTGACCCTTTCTAAGTTCCGTCTTCGCCTAAGGCTCTATAATCAACTCCTAAACCAATTATGAGGGATTCCTACTCATATCCACTAATTATAAGCCATTTTTCTTAAGTCCAATTATGCTGGACAGAAATTACAATTTGTGCATCTAAGTGTTCTAGAATTCACATTTTAGGTCCTTTTTAGTTACTTGTTCTTTCTAACTTCCCTAAATCGTTCCTTACTTCACTCAAACATAATTTTACACATTTTAACACCTTAGAACAGAATTCATATAGTAGCCAAACTCCAAGGGCAGAACCGAAATCATAGCCATCATATAATCACATAATCACATGATTTAAATGCATATAAGTTGCTAGTTTCTCTTGGAATCATTTTAGAACTTCAAAACTCTTTTAGAAACCAATTAATCTCATTGAAATCACATAAATATGTGCTAGGTCAGTAGCTAAATTATTTAGCTCAAGGAATAGATTTAAAACATAAAACCTTGTTCATAAAATTCCTTGAGTACACCTAAGCTTGGAAAAATCTCAAGACTTTAGACTATGGGCACCTATGATTAGATGAACTCATCCAAGTCCATCATCATCATCACAAGGCTGAAATGGCATCCTTGAAATGCCTCCATTTTCTAAAACTTTATGCAAGATACTTGCCCAAGTCTTTGAGCTCTAGGAAGTTTAAGTGATGACATAAACTTAAACATGATATGCAATTATTTTTTCTTCATTAGAAAGTAAAGTGAGAGCATAAAATAAATATGAGATGCAATCTTATTATTATCTTTAAAGATTAAGTGATGACTTGAAATATAAACATGAAATGCAAGCTTGGAATTTAAGCATGATAATACAAGTCCATTTAGTTATTCTTGAGAGTTTAGTGATGACATCAAAATAAACATGCTATGCAAGGCATAAATGTAAACATGTGTGCAACTCATTTTATCTTAACTAGAGCTCTTACAAGACTTTAAAGGAACATCATAACCTCAATCCAAATATGTATCTTAACAAACATAAAGTGAGCTTTAGAGTTCTTAGCACCAAGACTTTAAAAAACTCTTTGGTTTTGAACTTCATCATCAAGCTCAAGAAAATAGACAAAGCTCAACACTTTGTCTAAACAAGATACAAAGAACTAAGTCATATTCTTTATTTTATTGCTCATGGGCTTCAATTTAGAGTAAAACTCTTAGAACGGCCGACCAACTTTAAGGTTGGCAAGAGTAAGCTTAGAGTTCTTTGAAAACATATGATTAATTTTCTTTAACAAAACTTTTGTGATCTACTTAACATTTTTAGCAAATTCTGCAAACCAAGGAAAAACCGAAATCCTTAAAGGGAAAAAGGAAGAGAAACCAAACTGAGGAAGAAAAGAAAGAAACCGAAACATAAACAAGAAGAGGAAAAGGAAAACACAAGCATATATGGTCCAAGACCAAGTTGTTTCAAGCTTTAAAGGTTTCTCACAAGACATCAACAAGTCATTATCTTGAAACCTCATCATCAAGCTAAAGTTTTTCTCGAAAACCTCATGGCCGAAAAAGGAAGAAGAAGAAAAAGAGTTTTGAACCAAGAGAAAACTAGAACTTTTCTTAAAAAAATAAAGAAATCTTTGAAAACAAACCCCTACCTAAAGAAGTCTTGAAGAATAGAGGAAGCTTGGATCCTTGATGAAATGAAAAGACAAAATCTTCTCTTGGATGGCAATAAGGATTCGGCCACAAGATTTCTCAAGGAAGATGATTTTTCCTTGAAAAAGCAAGCTTGAAATGGAAAGGTTTGGTGTTTGAGAGGTGGTTTGAAGTGAGAGAGTGGTGGTTCAAGGTTGTTTATGGTGATTTGTGGTGGTGGAAAGATTTCTTTGATAGTGGAGGAAAAAGAACAAGATGAAGAAGAATTTAGAGGAAAAGAAAGAAAATTGCAAAAAAGCTTAACTTGGCAAATGATCTAAAGTGTGACCAAGTTCACTAAAGCTTGGTATTTATAGAAAATTGACACAATGGGGGCTGATTGGAGGAGGATGGCTACGGTTCTCTTGGCCAAAGGGGAGGAAAATATCTCTTGATTGGTATGGTGAGTATGGACAAGGCATAGTGAGGTATGTCTTGGTATGGTCAAAGCATGGCTCAAGGCATGGTCTTTGGAGTGAAACAAAAACCAACATGTGACATAATTCAAGGGTATGCATTCAGCCATAATTTGTGTAGCCAAAGGGAGGATAATTTGTTCATGTAATTGTGGTTTAGTGATGTGTTTAGGTGTTTCTTTGATTAAGGTTTTAATTAGGAGTTTGTAAGAAAGTGTTTAGGTGAGGTAATGGCTAATTAAGGTTGTCAAGACTTTATTAGGAGAGTGTCTGTTAGGTTAACAATTTAAAACCATTTTCTTAGTCAAATGAGGTATGCAGAATTCCTTAATTTAAGGAATTGGAGAGAGAAAATACTATTCAAGATTCCATGACTAGGAATCTTGAATTAAAGAATGTAATTAGAGTTTAACTAAGCAATCTTAGGTCCTAATTAACCTTAATAAATTATTTTGACTCTAGATTAATTATCAAAATAAATTAATTTTCGATTAGAGCCTAATATTGCTTAAGTTTGCTTAATTACGTCATTAGGCTCATTATACATTGTTCTAGGGGTAAAATGGTAATTTTGCACTAAACTGCAAGACTACCAGGGCTTAATTTGCTAAACTTTACTTAAAAACATCATTTAAACCTTTTGGTAAAGTTGTTCAACTGCATGTAAAACAATGACAAACAGCCACAGGGCGTTTTGTAATTTTGCCAAAACTCAAAAATGAATTCTTCTGCTCTATTACCACACATAATACATATAATCCCCTATCAACATCAAAACATCCCCTTGAGGATGACCAGATCCTTATCTCATTGTTGGTAAAATATCTCAAGGGCATTTCGATCATTTGAACACGGAAAATCCTGGTTACACTTTGAATTATTCATCGAAGGGAATTATTAACTCTTAGGTAGCATTTGGCACATTACCGTTAAGATTGCTTTAATATAGATAATCACTCAGAAAGATTACCATCTTTTAAATTACCAATAATGTTACAATGTAGTGTTTGGTATGCATAGATAATATAACTAGTAATTATCAGGACTTGTGTATCGAAAGGATTACTTAGGTAATATATATATATATATATATATATATATATATATATATATATATATATATATTCTAAAATGTCCTTTAAAAAATATAATAATAATTATTATTTTTAATGAATAATAATAATTATTATATAAGATTAATTATTATAAAAATCAATGTAACTATACAACAATGAAAATACTATTAAAAATAATAATAGTAAGTATTATAATATAATATGTGATGGACAAAACGCTAAAAGAAGAGAGAGAGACGCGATGCACAAAACATAAAATTGAAAAAGAAAATGTGGTGATGCATAGAACATAAAAAAAAAAGAACAAAGATTTGATAGAAAGAAAGGGACAAATCAGGAAGAAAGGGAAGGAGAAATGGATATATGCAATGTGAAGTTTCTATTTTATGAGGTACTTTGTGGAGAAAATATTATGAGATTATCACTTAGGTGGTAATCTAGATAGACATCATCCTAGGAGGTGACGTAGATTACTAGTAAAGAATGCAATATGGATCACTTAGTAATGTAGACTACCAAGATGTTATTCCACACAAGGTAATGTAGTGGGACCTAGGTAATTTTAAGTAATATTACCGGTAATTCAGATGGATTACCCATATCAAATGTCCTTAGACCTTGGATCTATGATTTGACCTCCAAATTTAGATAATTTGGTAGGACAACAACTTAGTATTATTTTCCTAGGTATATATGTATATCATAGAAGGGATTATTCCCCCTAGGTATTGGTCCTGGATGGAAAGGGCTAACACTAAAGATTACTCAACTACCAAACTTTTAAATCTGGGAAAGTTTCGAAATCGGATCTTCGGGGTTTTGGATTTGCACTTAGGTTGGCTACGCTAGCTCATTTTTGTGGTTAAGACCTTGATTCTGATTTTCTAATGATAACTAGAGTTACGTCTTGTGCGGATGTAGTTATGAGGTTAAGACCTTGAATTACAGGTTCTGAGGATGTTTAAGCTGAATTGTTGTCCATACCCATACTCTAACCATAGCTTGATTACAAGGTCGCTTTCATGATGAAAGCCCCACCATAATTAGAGTCTCCTCTATAATTGGTTAGGATTTTTATATACACCCATTCCTCCCATTGTTCAGGGGGTTTCAACTTTTGCGCCTTTGTTAAAGTTATTGCTCATTACCTTCTTTGAGTTTTCCAATCTATTCTGGGTTGATTTCTTAATTTAACAAGTACATTTGTCAAAAATTTTGAGTTCTTCATCTAAAAATTTATGAGCCCATCAAGGTCTCCTTCATAATGGAGCCCTCAACTAGGCATTTAAGATGTAAATATCAAATGTTTGTTTTCACATCAAGCTCAATTTTTGTCTATGAGGAACTTAGCGCTAAGCATCCAAGTTCCACCTTACCTTTTCTTCAATAGTCCAACCTTTTAGGTTGAAGAGTATATGCATATGCTTTTGGGATAGCATAAGATCCCTTGAAGGTTGCTTTTTTATGGATTCACTAACCAGCTCCTTGGCTTATTTCTAGTTTTTCCCTTTAGGGCAACTTTTGGGACCTTTACCTCTTATTCTTCAGTCCTTCTCATATTAGTAGTCTGTAACACCCTAATATTTAACCCAACACACCTAGGACGTATTAAGATTATTATCAGTTATTACTCCTTACATTTCATTTGTAAATATTACTTAGCGGAAAATCCAGGTAAATTTTTTTTGTTTTTTGAAACATGTAAAACAAAACATGAGCCATTTGTTCAACCATGAGCGAATCGTAAACAGCAAAGAACTTAAACACATAATTTAAAAGCAATAAAGAACACATTCATCCATAGAAGCAAATATCATAATATTAAATAATATAGTTGAGTACATGATTTGGATACATCAACTAAAAACTAAATAAAGTCATACCTATATAAAATGGGCTAAGCTTATGATACATAGAAAAGGAAAACACATAAATAGAAAGGAAAACATAAACACAAGTATAGGAAACCCCAAAAGATCAAACCCCAGCTAGCTCTTCCTTCTAAACCTACTGGTGATGCTGGTCCTCTGCGATGAGGATATGTTCCACGAACCGTCTCGAGCTCCTCGGTCGTGGCCTAACGAAGTTGGGACGTGGGCATGAGAGTATGGGAAGACATGGCCTCCTCCGACGCGGGTGCCTCTCGGGCTATCACACTCGCCTCGCAAGCCTTGGCTAGGTGATAGTATCCTCACTACCCCTACCCTTGTCCACGGGCACCGAGGGTAGAACCTTCTAAGTAGACGTAGGTGGATGAGTCCCCAGGCAAGTCAATCCTAGGACGTCGTATAAGTAGGACGTACTCGGGTAGGCTCTAACCGTATAGGATGATGGATGGGTACAACGGTCCGCTCGTCGTGGGGTCCAGTCCTCTAAAGATCATGTTGTCGCCATACGGAGAGGTAGGAGTGAAGCGAAACTGGAAACCTGTGTGTGAACGGGCATCCCATATAGACAAAAATATGGACAGCACAACGACCCTCAAAATGATACAGGTCAAAGTGCACTTCCCAGATCGACATGTCAATGAAGACCACGAACGATGCCATTGAGATTTGAAGACGTAACGGAGAAAGAAATAGAGGGGTGAAAATCTTACTAAAGAATCTTAGCAGAGAACCTCTTATCCTAATGTCATCGTTTACGTCCCAGGAACCTTGGGTTTATTATGAAAAGATTTAACATGAAAAGGTTTATTATGAGGTTTTATAAAAGTAATTATCCAAGGTCCGTGTTTTGTTTTTATAATGAATCTTAATACATGTATGCAGCATAGCAAAGCATGAATGCATGGCAATACCTTATGCAAGTAAACCAATAAAACATGACTTCAGTAATTTATCATCATATAAGTGGCATGTAACTTCTCATGAAAACCTTTCTCTTTCATAACTATGGGACTTCACAATCCCAATTCTTTCTCTTTCTCAAACTTTGTGACATAAAGGTATCAAACCTAGTATCATTGCCACCCTATGCTAGGCTATGAGCTCATACCTCAACTAGTCATCACTAGTTCTTACTTATCCTCTTGATAAGCGTAATATAATCACAATCATAATAGTCCTAACTCCCAGAGGGTAGGGGCCTAAGGATCACCCATCATGGGACTTTTTCCTTCTTCGAAATGCATCATCTGTTAAGACCAGTGACTTTGTCCGCTTTGGCAAACTACCTTCAATGCCCTCACGGTTTACCTTCTTCTCATTGTAGCAGGAGAAGTACATCTCTGTCTACGAAATGCATCAATTGGTTAAGACTAGTGACTTTGTCTGGTATGGCTCGCGTCCATATCCCCTAGTTTACTTTCTCCTCATGGAACAGGAGAAATGCGTCTGGCATGTCACTTTTAAAATCTTACTTTCAAAAACTTCTTTAAGTCTCTCAAATTTGATGGAAATTTGACAGCATAACGATTTATATTTAATTTCCTCAAATTTGAGTCATGCCACATAACTCATTTAACACATGCTTCCTCATTCAATGTCTCAACTAAGCAAACCTTTAAAATCATATAAACATGTTCACCCATTTCATCATTATCTCATATCCTTCTGCATCTCAATCATAACATACCACATTATCATAACAATCACATCATAAGTTCACATATTCTATACACATGCCATTAATACTTTCTCATACTCTCGATATATCATAACTATGTGTTCACTTGTCACTTACTCTCATCATATTCCCTATCTTATAGTATCTCATGCTTTGACCCTTACGGGTCTTAAAACTCGTGTTCTAGTTATCCTAACACCTATAACAGATTTTACACCTAAAGGATCATTACTTGTAATTTTCTCTAATTCTTATGCTTACTAACACCTCCAAACAGCTTTGCACAAATTAGGTATGATGGTTATTATTTGATTATGGGGTTCTAGAATCTATGTCTTTAACCCTTTCTAAGTTCCTTCGCCTAAGGCTCTATATTCAATTCCTAAACCAATTATCAGAGATTCCTTTACATATCCACTAATTGTAAACCATTTTCCCTAAGTTCAATTATGCTGAAACAAAATTTATAATTCTTATGCTTAAGTGTTCTAGAATCTCATTTTAAGTCCTTTTTAGTTACTTGTTCTTTCCTAACATTCCTAAATCGGTCCTTGCCCTCTCAAACACAATTTTACACATTTTAACTCCATAAAACAACATCAATACAATGGCCAAACAAACAAGGCAGAAACCGGATTGTATATCTCACATAATCACATGAATTCATGATTTTAAATACATATAAGTTACTAGTTTTCTCTTGGAATAATTTTAGGAACTCAAAACTCTTTTAGAAACTAATTTATCTCATTAAAATCATGTAAATGTGAGTAAGGGTAGCAGCTAAATCATTTTGCCCATAGGGTAGTTTTAAAACATAAAATCATGTTCATAATATTCTCTAAATTCACCTAAGCTTAGAAAAATTTCAAGACATAGGCTATTGACACTTGTGATTAGATGAACTCATACCAAGTCCATCATCATCACAAGGCCAAGATAGCATTCAAGGAATGCTTCCATTTTCTAAGACTTTACTTGTGATACTTGGGCAAGTCTTTGAGCTCTAGAATATTTAAGTGATGACATAAACATAAACATGCTATGCACTTTGTTTTATTCTTCATTATAAAATAAAGTGAGAGCATAAAATAAATATGAGATGCAACCTCCTTATTATCTTTAAAGATTAAGTGATAACTTGAAATATAAACATGAAGTGCAAGCTTGGAAATTTAAACATGAAAATGCAAGTTCATTTATTTATTCTTGAGAGCTTAGTGATGGCATCAAAAATAAACATGATATGCAAGGCATAAACTTAAACATGAATGCAAACTTATTTTATCTTAACTAGAGCTCATGCAAGACTTTAGAGGAACATCAATAGCCTTAACCCAACATGTATCTAACAATATAAAGTGAGCTTTAGAGTTCTTAGCACCAAGTCTTCAAAGAAGTCTTATGGTTTGAACTTCATCATCAAGCTCAAGAAAATGGATTAAGAGATAAACATCAACACTTATCAAACAAACATAAAGAGAACTACTCATATTCTTTATTTTATTGCTCACAAGCTTCAATCTAGAGTAACTCTAGAATGGCCGACCAACTTTAAGGTTGGCAAGGGTAAGCTTAGAGCTCTTTGAAAGCATGTGATTAATTTTCTTAAACAAAACCTTTAGTGAGCTACTTAACATTTTATCAAACTTTGTACAAATAAAGGAAATGAAAATCGAAATCATTGAGGAGGAAAGGAAATGAGAACTAGAATCTTGAGTAAGGAAGAAAAGGAAACTGAAATCATATATGGTCCAAGACCAAGTTTTCAAGCTTTAGAGGTTTCTCACATGGTATCCATAAGACCATTATCTTGAAACCTCATCATCAAGCCAAAGTTTTTTTCTCATCAAAAGGCTCTAAGGCCGAAATGAAAAGGAGGATAGAAAGAGTTTTGAAAACCAAGAGAAAACTAAAACTTTTCTTAAAGAAAGTAAACAAAACTTTGAAAATAAACCCCTACCAAATGAAGTCTTGGATGAGATGAAAGAAAGCTTGGGTTTTTGATGAAGTGAGAAGACAAAATCTCTTTGATGGTGATGATGATTCGGCCAAAGAGGAAACACAAGGAAGATGAATTTTCCTTGAAAGTGTGAGCTTGGGAATGGAAAGGTTTAGTGTTTGAGAGGTGGTTTGAGGTGGGGGAGTGGTGGTTCAAGGTTGTTTGTGGTGTTTTGTGGTGGTGGGAAGGTCTCTTTGGTGGTGGAAGAAGAAAACAAGATGAAAAGAATTTGAGAGGAAAATGAGAGAATTGCAAGAAAGCTTGAACTTAGCAAAGGTTCTAAAGTGTAACCAAGTTCACTAAGGCTTGGTATTTATAGAAAAAATGAAACAATGAGGCTGAAATGGGGAGGAAGGCCAACGGCTTCTCATGGCCTTTGGGAGGAAAATATCTCCAAACGTTAGTCATTCAAAGACATGGTTAGAGGTATGGCTAAGTATGGTCCAAGGTATGGCTTAAGGCATGGTTCTTTGAGTGAAACAAAATCAACATGTGACACAAATGGAAGGGTATGTATTCGGCTAGATGTGCAGCCAAGGGGGAGGAGAAATTGTTCATCTAATTGTGGTTTAATGATGTGTTTAGGTGTATCTTTGATTAAGGTTTTGATTAGGAGTTTGTAAGAAGGTGTTTAGGTGAGGTAATGGTCAATTAAGGTTGTCAAGACTTGATTTAGGGGGTGGTCTTGCTAGATTAAAGAATTAAAAACTCTTTTCAAGCTAAATTAAATCATAGACACAATTCCTTAATTTAAGGAATTGGAGAGAGAATTTACTATTCAAGATTCCATGACTAGGAATCTTGAATTAGAATGAAATTAGAGTTTAACTAAGCAATCTTAGGTTCTAATCAACCTTAATAAATTATTTTGACTCTAGATTAATTATCGAAATTAATTAATCTTCGATTAGAGCTTAATATTGCTTAGGTTTGGTTAATTGTATCATTAGGCTCATTACAGTGTTCTAGGGACAAAATAGTAATTTTACACTAATACCGCTCGGACTCCTGGAACTAACTATCATGATCCACCCATAAACATCATTCCAAACTCCTGGAAAAATTTCGGGCTCAAACGACACCTTTACCCGTGTAAAACGCTATAAGGGTATTTTGGTCATTTTGAGCTGAAAGTTTCAAAACGAGATTTTCACCTTGGATAACAAACGCTACAGTTATCATCCTCTTCAAACATTGAGTTGACTCATTCAAGGACTGTTGGGTCGGCTATCCAATTCCAGGTAAAAATGACCTCAGGGGCATTTTAGTCATTTGTACTCAAACAGAAAATTAGGGCACTACAGTTCCCTAGCTTAGATCCAACGTTAAGATATCAGATTTCAAGTCCTACTATGGTGATAGATTTTGAATATAATCATCCATACTTTAAACGTTTTTGGTAATATGGTTTTTTTCGAATTTTTTTTTCTGGGTTTATTCAAGTTTGACTAAATGCTAGGATTGTATCTTGGTTTGTTTTCAATTTACCATTAGCAATATAATGGATTGGTTTATTAGCGTAGGGAGCACGTATTCACTATTGATCCTCCTTCTCTTGGCAAGCTCTATGCCTTGAAGAGGTAGGCGTACCTACAAGGACTCCAACACTTAATTTAGGAAGTTCTCAAGATACATAAAATAATATGAAATAATGCGTACCTTTCTAGGGTTCCTCTTTGTCTTAAATAGAGATATGAGAGTGGTAATGAGCCTTAATCCACTAATTGACCAACTTGGTATTGGGTCCATATTATTTAGTCCACAATAGCTACTAATGATAATATAAATACATTAATACATATATATATATATATATATATATATAATAAGTATATCATTTGAATTTTAAATTTTTAAATTGATATAATAAGTGAACAAATTAATAATAATAATAATTGTTTATAATTAGGAAAAATAAAAATGCATATTTTCTCAGTTTTTTTTATAGTGTTTGAGAACTCAAATTACTGAAATATGGTGTATTTTAAAATTGTTTTAAATATGGGATTAAGTACTTGCCATTGGCAAGATTAATAATAATATACTATGAAAAAATTTTCCAATCAAAACTCACTAGTGGCGAGGTTATAATTAAAAAATATAAAAGTAAAACAAAAAATAAATACAAAAATAAATTATGTAATGATAATTTTGTTGGTTTTTTTTATATATAGAATTTAGTTAAGTAATTTTTGAGAGTATGACTTTTGTTGGAAAATGATAACATTGATGGTATTACCTTTATTCGTCTTCAGGTACGAAAAGGAACACCCAAGTTTTTTAGGTAGAGGACAAGAAGGGATGGCCCTGATATGGAAGATTAGCGGTGGGTGATTGGGGTAGAAGAAGGCTGCATGTGACCGGGCAAAGGACCAATGAGGCCTAGGGTTGAGGAAGGCGGCGATTAGGGTAAAGGATCGATGACAACTAGGGCAAAGCTGATTATAACATCCCATGCTACTTTATGGATTGACGCTGTCCCCATAAACTAACACGGGTCTTTTTAGCGTGCTTTGTCCTCACTCACACACTTCCTAGGAAAACTTTCCAGGAGGTCACCCATCCTAAAATTGCTCCAAGTTAAGCACACTTAATCGTGGAGTTCTTTTGTGATGGACTACTGAAAATAAGGTGTATCTTGTTAGCGTAGGTAGTACTAATCAATTCATATAAGTCATTCTCAATGTATAGGCTCATACCTATATAGTCTAGGATCCTTCTTATTCTGGTGTGTAATCAGTTCATTCATATACCCATCCGCTTAGAGGCCTTGCTAAGAGCCGTTCCTTGTCTGTGCCTTCTTGCACGGTGATCACTCCTACCTCGTCACGGGCATTACATGCCCACCAGCTTTAGCTTGGTTCATCCAGAACCACACCGTACAAGGAGAAGTGCATGCTCTGACTATTATGTAACATCCTTTTTGTAACATCCCATGATTATTTATGGATTGCCAACTATCCTCACAAACCAACATGGATCTTTTTAACATGCTTTGTCTTCATTCACACGCTTCTTGGGAAAACTTTCTAGGGGTCACCCATCCCAAAATTGTTCTAAGTTAAGCATGCTTAACCATGGAGTTCTTTTGTGACGGGCTACTGAAAATAAGATGCACTTGTTGGTATAGGTAGTACCAATTAATTTATATAAGTCATCCTCAATGTATAGTCCCATACCTATACGGTTCTAAATCCCTCTCATTCTAGTATGTAATCAGTCATTCAAGTACCCCTCTGCTTAAAGGCCTTGCCAGGAGCCACTCCTTGTTTGTGCTTTCTTGCACGATGATCACTCCCTACCTCGTCACCAAGCGTTACATGCCCACCAGCTTCCGCTGAGTTTGAACCACACCATACTTGGGAGAGGTGCAGGCTCTAATACTATTTGTAACATCCCATACCGCTTTATGGATTGACTCACAAACTAAACAGGTCTTTTCAACATGCATTGTCCCCACTCACACTTCCTAGAAACTTTCCAGGAGGTCACTTATCCCAAAATTGCTCCAAGTTAAGCATGCTCAACCTGGGAGTTCTTTCATTATGGGTTATTGAAAAGATGCATTTGTTGGTATAGGTAGTCCGATCAATTCATATAAGCCATCATCAACGTATAGTCCCATACCTATACGAGGATACCTCTCATTTGGTATGTAATCAGTTCATTCATGTATCCCTTAGAGGCCTTGCCAAGAGCCATTTCTCTGTGCCTCCTACATCGACGATCACCCCCCTTATCACGGGCGTTACTTACTTTATTATATTTGTAGTATGTAATGCCTAGTGACATGGCAGGAGTGATCGCATGCAAGAAGGCACAAATAAGGAGCTACTCCTAGAAAGGCCTCTAAGAGAGGGGTACATGAATAAACCGATTACACACTAGAATGAGATGATCTAAGGCTGTATAGGTATGGGACTAGACAGTTGAGGATGACTATATGAATTGATTAGTACTATATATACCAACAAGATGCATCTTCTTTTTGGTAGCCCATCACGAAAGAACTAGTAAGCATGCTTGACTTGGAGCAATTTTGGGATGGATGACCTCCTGGAAAGTTTTTTTGGAAGCATATGAGTGAGGACAAAGCATGCTAAAAAGACCTATATTGGTTTGGGACAGTTGTTAATCCATAAAATAACATGGATATCACACCATAACTTGGGTGAAGAAAGGATATTGCATGATATTGAGATGGATAGAAACATAGTTGAGAAGCCAACGAGTTATTGGTGGATATTTGGAAAATTCAAATTAATTTTTTAATAGATTTAATTTAAATACATTAAAAATGTACAAAACACATTGTCATTCAATCAAATTCTCTCATGAATATAACTTTTGAAGTAATGGGTGAAAGTCAACTATGTTATTGATGTGACAAAATGTGATCAGATGATTGTATAAAAAAATTTTATATTATCATTAGTGCATCAAAATTAAAGTATATTTATATTAACAAATCAAAGATTTGTTGAGGAATATTCTATTAACTCTTGTTAATGGTGTTAATTCCTAGTGACATGTAAGAATAGGTTTTCATGGCTAGAGAAAAAACTCACACATATGAGCTCTATCATTAAGGGGATTAATCATGGCTTTTGATAGTAGATACCTGGGTTCACAAAAAAAAAAAAAATTGAGTTAGACTAAATGTACGCTTTAATTTTCCCGTGTACAAATGACCAAAATGCCCCTGAGGTCATTTTACCCGGAAAATGAGGATCGCCCGGCCATCCTTGAGGGGATGTTTTTGTGATGATAGGGGATTGTGTATGTTATGTGTGGTAATAGAGCAGAAGAATCTCATTTTTGAGTTTTGACGCGAAATTACCAAAATGCCCCTGCGCTTAACCTCGTTTTACGTGCCGGTGAACCTAACTTCACCAAAAGGTTTTAAATGATGTTTTAAGTAATTTTTTATGTCGGGATAAGCCCGGGTGGCCCCGAGCAGTTTTAGTGAAAAATTACCGTTTTACCCTAGCTAAGTGCATTCTGGCCGAATGAGCACGATTAGCGAAACCTAAGCAATATTAAGCTCTAATTAAAGATTAGTAAATTCTAATTACTAATCTAGAGTCAAAATAATTAATCAAGGTTGATTAGAACCTAAGATTGCTTAGAGAAGCTCAAAATCCTATTCTTGAATTTAAGACATTATGTCACATTTCCATGAATAGTGTTTTCTCTCAATTCCTTAAATCATGGAATTGTGTCTATGATTTGATTTGACTAAAGTATGATTTTAATTCTCTAATTTAGTATGACCACTCCTTAATTAAGTCTTGAACCACCTTAATTAGCCATTTTATCACCTAAACACTTGCTTACAAATGCCTAATCAAAAGCTTAATCAAAGAAACACCTAAACACATCCTTAAACCACAATTACATGAGCAAATCATCCTTTTCCCTCCTTGGCTGAAATGTTGGCTAAATTCATGCTCTCCATTTGTGCCACATGTTGATTTTGTTGACTCCAAGCCCATACCTTAGGCCATGCCTTGCCCATACTTTCCACCATACCTCACCATGCCTCCATAAAGCAATTTCTCTCACCTCATGGAACATGAGGCCAAGCCTTCCTCCAAATCAGCCACAAAGTTTCATTTTCTATAAATAACAAGCATTGGAAGACTTGGTTGCTCTTTGGATCATTTGCCAAGTTCATGCTTTCTTCCATTTTCTCTTTTCTTCTAATTTTCTCTTCATCTTGTTCTTTTCCCTCCACCATCAAAGAAACCTTTCCACCACCACAAACCACCCTAAACAACCTTGAACCACCTCTCAAACACTTTATCTTCCCATTTCCAAGTTTGCTTTCTCAAGGAAAAATCATCTTCCTTGGTTTTTCTTCTTGCTCGAATCATCACTTCCATTAAGGAGGAGATTTTGTCTCTCATTCCATCAAGAATCCAAGTTCCTTCTCATTTCTTTCAAGGCTTCCTTAGGTAGGGATTGTTTTAAAAGTTTTCACTTGTTTTCCTTAAAGAAAGTTCTAGTTTTCTCTTAGTTCAAACTCCTTTCTTCCTTTCTTTTCATTTTCAGCCAAGAGGCCATTTTATGAAAATAACATAAGCTTGATGATGAGGTTTCAAGATAAAGACTTGATGATGTCTTGTGAGAAACCTCTAAAGCTTGAAACAACTTGGTCTTGGACCATACATGCTTGTGTTTTTCTTTCCTTTTCCTTGCTTATGCTTTTGAATTTCTTTTCCTTTCTTCCTCAAAGGTTTCGATTTTCTCTTCCTTTTCTTGGATGATTTCGTTTCTTTAAGCTTTGTTTCAACAAGGTTTGCTAAAATGAAAAGTAGATCACACAAGTTTTGATAAAGAAAATTAATCCCAAGTTTTCAAAGAGCTCTAAGCTTACCCTTGCCAACCTTAAAGTTGGTCGGCGTTCTAAGAGTTTTACTCTAGATTGAAGCCCATGAGCAATAAAATAAAGAATATGACTTAGTTCTTGTATTTTTGCTTAGACAAAGTGTTGAGCTTTGTGTCTATTTTCTTGAGCTTGATGATGAAGTTCAAAAGCCAAAGACTTCTTTGAGGTCTAGGTGCTAAGAACTCTAAAGCTCACTTTATGTTGTTAAGATGCATATTGGGTTAAGGTTATGATGTTCCTTTAAAGTCTTGTAAGAGCTCTAGTTAAGATAAAATGAGTTGCACACATGTTTACATTTATGCCTTGCATAGCATATTTACTTTGATATCATCACTAAACTCTCAAGAATAAATAAATGAACTTGCATTATCATGTTTAAATTTCAAGCTTGCATATTCATGTTTATATTTCAAGTCATCACTTAATTTTAAAGATAATAAAGGTTGCATCTTATATTTATTTTGTGCTCTCACTTTACTTTCTAATGAAGAATAAAATGAGTGCATATCATGTTTAAGTTTATGCCATCACTTAAATGACCTAGAGCTCAAAGACTTGCCCAAGTATCTTGCATAAAGCTTTAGAAAATGGAGGCATTTCAAGGAATGCCATCTCGGCCTTGTGATGATGATGATGGACTTGGATGAGTTCATTTAATCATAAGTGTCCATAGTCTAAGTCTTGGAATTTTTCTAAGCTTAGATGTACTCAAGGAACTTTATGAGCAAAGTTTTATGTTTTAAATTCACTCCTTGAGCTAAATAATTTAGCTACTGACCTAGCATACATTTTTATGATTTCAATGAGATTTATTGGTTTCTAAATGAGTTTTGAGTCATTAAAATGATTCCAAGAGAAACTAGCAACTTATATGCTTTTAAATCATGAAATTATGTGATTACATGAGCTTATGTTTTTCGGTTCTGCATGATGCAATTGGCCACTGTATAAATTCTGTTTTATGGTGTTAAAATGTGTAAAATTATGTTTGAGTGGAGCAAGGATCGATTTTAGAGAAGTTAGAAAAGAATAAGTAACTTAAATGGATCAATAATGAGAATTCTAGAACACTTTAAATGCATAAAAATGCAAATCTGTTCCAGCATAATTAATTCAAGTGTAAATGGTTCATAATCAGTAGGATATGCATAAAAACCTTTCATAAATGATTAGGTATTAATTACTAAGCTTAAGGTGATGATAAGGACTTAAAATAGGAATTCTAGCACACTTAGACATGGAAAAATGTAATTCTATCCAGCATAGTTAAATTGAGGAAAAGTGATTTATAACTTAGTAAATATGCCTAGGAATCCCCATAATTGGTTTAGGAATTGATTATGGAGCCTTAGGCAAGACGGATCTTAAAAAGGGTCACGAACGGAGATTCTAGAGCCCGTAAGCGTATGATATGTTAATATAAATTATGTTGTGACTATTCCATGACTTGTTTCTATATGCTATGATAATGTGTATATGTTGGCTATATCTTGTGTGTATTAATCGTTATGTATATGGCTCGCATTTTAAATCTTAAATTCAAAAAGAAAAATTTAGTCATATTTTATTACCCGTATTTTAAATAAAGATAAGTCAAGTTCTGAAACAAAAGGCGTAACGTCTAATAACTAGCCAAATGTGACTTGAGCGTGTGAGGTGAAAGTTAGGGTGTTACACTAAATTGTTGTAGGTTTTAAAAATAAAGAAAATAGGAGTATAATATGAGTATTTCTCAAGAGAAAAGAGTACATTTTATTTTATTTTCTTAATTACCAGTTGGTTTAAATATCTATTATAAAATACATTAACATTAATTTTTCATTTTATTAGACCTTAGTCCTAAATCTTATTATTTTTTAAATAAATGTTTAACCTCTTAAACTAATGCAAACAGGCATTTGAAGTATGAATATATTAAAATGTGGAGTTTTGATAGTTTTTACTTGAATATGGCATCAAAAGAAAATTGCCAATAAGGTAAACAATGATAATAGAAAGAAAATTGAACATCCAAGTGTTAGCTCTAGAACCCTTTCAAAGTATCAGTGCTTAATGTTTTGAGTGATAATAAAACCAATTTCGTGAAAATATTTTGAAGAAGAACTAATCTTTCTCTTGAGTTTCTTGAAGCACCAAACAAGACTATTCACATTAGCATACATGTTCCTAAAATGAGATTATTTTCAGAATGATATGTGCAAACATGATTAATCTCATTTATAGAGATTTTGAAATCAAAGAAAGTGAAAAAAATATATTGAAATAAACATTTCTTTGCTCAATGCATGAAAGGAAATTCTCAAGAACAAGAAACCAAGATTCAGATCTTAGGAAAGCATGCAATGACTTTAGAAAGCAAGATTCAAGTGAAGATTTCAATTCAACTTTGAAGAAATGTGTGGTTAGAGGTGTCAAAATGGTCTGCCCTGCTCAAAAGTTACAAAAAATGGGACAAAGCAGATAGGCGGTAGCCCGCCAAAATAAAATATGCTGAAATAGTTAGCTACCCATTTTACGGTGGGCTAGAAGGTTAGTGGGCTAGGTCGTCAAAAAAAATTCAAAAAAAAGATTTTTTAATGTTTTGATGAATTCTTTAAAAAAAAAGTTATTAAATAATATTTTTATTCATGTATACCCAATTTTTCAAGGTCCATAACAACTATGCACCAACTTAGGCAAAAAAATATTGTTGTTAATAGTGTTGTTTGTGAGTTATGACATTGTTTTATTTTTAAGTTTTAACTTTTAGTGAATATTTTCAACTATATAGTGTTATTGTGTTAGTGAATGGTACACATTTCTTACTTTTTTTCTTTTTTGAGTTGCATGTTTCTTACTTTTTTAACCCATAAGTTGTGAATTTTTTCTTAAAAAAAAGAACTTGGCCCATAGGACAAGCCCGTCCTAATCCGCCAACACCTTCGGGTTTAGCTTGCTAGAATTTTTTGGTGGGCTCTAAACTTCAATCTAATTTGCCAAAAATGACGGGTTTGATAGACCAACCTAGCAGGCTCAACCCATTTTGACATCTCTATGTGTGGCTACCATCTTTAATCATATGATCGTGATTATTTCCTTTACAACAAGCTTTGATTGAAGAAAGGAAGACCTAAGCATTGTCTAGAAACTGAAACAACACTTCAAAAATCACGTTTACTGGAAATGGTGCACTTTACAAAATGGAAGGGGGAATTTGAAATTCAAATTTCAAAGTCAAACTCAATTAGGGACTGATAGTGACGTTTCTTTTCAATTTGGTCAAATGTCCAGTTTCAGAAGAAAAAGTCCAAAAACCTCGTAGAATGAACAAAGTAGTTTCTAAAGGTGGACTTGGAAAGCTCTATTAGACAATGGCTTCTGCAATGCAAAAAGTAACTTTGACATGCAGAGCTATCTTTCTAGACTTCATTTCCAAGACACAAAAAGAAGATCTACACTTGTCACTAGGAAAATAGATCAAGGGCAACAAGTCATAAATGAAGATCAAGTATAAAAGGAGATGATGTACTTATAACTCAAGAATTTAGATCATTACCTTGTGCTGAAACGCTGAAGAAATTCTTTCTCATCTTTTGTAAAACTATCAGCTTGTAATGAGTTTTTTTCATGTATAAAAATATTCTTTCTAAGTTCTTATTAGATAACATCTTCTTCTTAGGAAGAATAGTTAAAGAAGTCATTCAAGTTTTCAACTCTAATACTATATTATAGAGAAAAACTTGAGTGCTTAATAGTTTGAGTGATCCAACCCAAACACTTCCTTTGTAACCCGATTCAATAGTGGTTGCTATGAGATAGCTTGAAGAAGTTAGTCAAAGACTACTTGAAGGTGACAGGAGAGTAAGCTACTAGTCACATTGAGTTAGCTTGAAGAGGCTAGTCAAAGACTACTTGAAAGTGATAGTAGAGTGAGCTATTGGTCATGTGGAGATAGCTTGAGAAGGATATAGAAAGACTATCTAATTTTAGGGTTGAGAAAAGGGTTGATTAGTGGAGCTCAACAGTTGTTGAGAACGGATGTAGGAAGATTGGCCGAACTAGTATAAAAACTCTTGTGTAATATTTTCTCCTTGCTTAAATCTCCTTTATATTCCGTTCTGTGCATATTATATTTGTTTCTATGAAAAACCATCTTTAACTCGTTTTTCATATCTTTGTTTTAGTTTCAGAAAGTCACTTTCTGACATATATAACGTTATTTCATTGCACTTCAAGTTCACATTTGATAGTACTCGTTTACATTTTTCAGAAACTAAAAGGAAAGAAAAGTCAAAGCATGATTCAACTGCTTTTTCGTGCACTTTTCAACCTACAATTGGCATCAAAGCTCAAACCTCTAAGGGGTTGAGTAATCTAACGATTGCAGAGGACAAAGATCCTGAGGAGATATGGCATATAAGATCCATATTATAGAAGGACACTCCATAAATAGACTGCCATTCTTTGATGATGGAGACTATGCATATTGGAGAGATAAAATGGAGTCGTTCATAAAACACACAAGTCTTGACTTGTGGGATGTAACATCCTCCCAAGTACAACGTCATCCTTAAGTCATGACACTATGCTTGGGAGTTGTTACTTATAAATTAGCAGACCTTTCTTTGTTGTCTATAGTGAGATCGGTCGAATTGTGTATCAATTAACTCGTGGTTCTATCAAAATATATTGCAAGAAAACAACATTTTTATTTAATACAAGTCAAGTACAAAAGGGATCTTTTATAAGAGCTTTACAGGACATATGTTATCTTTTACGTTTTAGAGACATATGCATACACTTAAGTACAACAAACACAAGTCCTGACTAACTCCTGCAAAATCCACTTGCTCTTTTTCCTGAGTGGCCTCACTGTCTTCTAGGTCAACCTGGGACGACACGGGAAAACAAATACATAGGGGTGAGAATCCTAAAATTCTAGGAGGGCGTCCCCAAAACATATACTAAAATTCATGTCATCGTCATCGCCTCAGCCACTTCGGTTTACTTAACAAAAGGTGATCATGCATTACATAATAACTATTCATTTTTAAAGTTCAAAGTCAACCTTTCCGAAGTGGGCTGCTTTTAAAAAAAATCAATCACTTAGTACACCCTTACCATCAACTCATACTCATAATAAGTAACGGCAAACAAAAAGAACCAATATGTATAAATATGTATATGCCCAATGTAATGAAATTATCTCTTATTGCCCTTGATGAATCAAGGGGATCACATCCTCTCTATTTTCCTACTAAAAGTTGAAAAGCCAAAAAGACCTCAACTCACTCTATTTGCCTTCTCTATTTGCCTTCAGAAGTCAAAAGGATCTCAACTCACTCTATTTGCCTTTAACAAGTCAAAGGATCTCGTGTTTCATTATTTTCCCTTGACAAGTCAAAAAGGATCCCAAGTTTCTTTTGACTATAGAATTTAATTCAGGACATCATTCACTGCATGCGTAAAACACATACAGGCATCCATTCACAACGGACTTCTATTTGTGTCCAATATATCAATCTTTAAACTGTCCAATATGCAATCATATGTCACAAGTCATATAGCCAAACAATCAACATCAAGTATCCATGTCATACTAGAGCCCAAAATACCATTATTTCATCAATTCCAAAGCATTGTTGCATTTCCAGCATAATGGCAGATTTCACAACATTGTAGCACAATTTATTTACGCATAAAAAAATCAAGTCAAGAGCTATAAAAATTCTCAAGGACACTTCAATGTATCCCCGAGGTCACATAAAAGTTTCAACACCAACGGAGGTCTCTAACTCCCTCAATAAATTGTACAAATTCAGTGGTCAGGGACTACCAATTCACAGCTTAGACCAGAATTCTCGTAATGTTTAACCCTAGCAAATGATTGAATCAATGAACAATAAAATTTACAGTGATACTTCAATATGTCCTTAACTTTGTGTAAAAATTTCAAAGGGTTATTCAATCAATTGCTATGATAATAAATTCGGACAAGTTACTGCTTCAGTGTCAACAACCAGGATAGCATCAGGCACATTTCGGTTCTTGATTTTTTTTTTTTTTGAGGCATCAAACCTTAAAACTAACACCCAAGAAAATTTATGTAGTTATTTTAAGATGTCATCTTCAACATATAATTTTTGTAACTCCTAAAAATAACCACAAATATACCAGAAAATTCATGCATAATGACTGGCAAGAGAACTAGGAATCCAGCAACCTAGTCCCAATTTCCTTTGATAAAAAACCCTTTTCCAACACCACCCAAACACACCACAAAAATTCACGCATCAATATCAACATATTATCCATCAATACAACTAGAAATTTCGAACCTAGGTCATGCCAAAACAAATCAGAAAAATTTTACAAGGAAAGGAGCAAAAACCCTACTTGTAGTAACCTATTAGCTCCTTGGCTTCAAGATTAACCAAGCTTGCTTCCTCTCCTCCAAAGCTCCCAATTCAACTTCAAACCCCTCTGATATCAGTGAGGTGTGAGGTACAACCCAAGGTTTTGATGAGGAATGAAAATTTTGTTCAGTTAGATTGATAGAGAATTGGATGTAGAACAAGCTTAGTGAAGAACTTTTGATGATCCAACAACTCTAGCTTGGAGTTTCTGGGCTTGGAACTAAGAACAAGCTCTTGAGGACAACAATAGTGATTGCTCTCTTCTTCCTCTTGCTGACCACGAAATGCTCATCAAACTTGGAGAAGAAGTTGTGACTTGGCTTGCTTTAATAAATGAAATGGAGATATTTTACAAAGTGATCATTATTTAGGTGACAAGGCAATAATGGATGGCTAAGATTTAATCTTGGATTCCAAGATTAAATCTTGGCCTTCCACATGTCTTAAAGAAGTGGATATTATCCATTGGTTATGATGGAAATATTTTGTTAGAAACCGCACATGAAATCTCATTGAACGGGTAAACACGTACCCGATTAAACCGATATTGCCCAAAAATTAATTTTAAGTATAAAATTATCATTCCCACCTATTTCTAACCTTATTCCCATGTTTTCGTAATTTTGGGCACTCTGGCCAGAATCTAGGGTTTCAGCTGGCGAGCACGTGGGGCCCAGGGTTACTATTCACCTAGCCAGAAATTTTTTTTTTTTTAACATTCATTGGGCCACCCTCATCATTGCTAAACTGTTAGATTTTTAAAATTATGACTACTAAAGTTTAAATTAATTTTTAAATAAATTTCAGGGTGTTACATGGGAAATTATCCAAGAAAGAGATTATGTTCCAAGTGGAAGAAGTTCTTGGAACTGAAGATGCACCTTTTACCTCAGAGAAGCCTCCAAGAGTAGGTAAATTGAGCAACATAAAGCTAGTGTTCAGTTGAACTCCAAGGCTAAGTACCTACTTATATGTGCATTAAGTAAAGATAAATATGATAAGATCATTGCTTATGACATAGCCAAGGAGATCTAGGACAAACCAGATGCTATATGAAGGAACAGATGAAGTAAAAGAGACTAAGATTAGCATGTTAGTCCATCAATGCGAAATGTTTAAAATGAATGAACAAGAAAATATTGATAACATGACCATGAGGTTTATGCATATTGTAAATCAACTAAAAGGGTTAGGCAAAAGATACTCTAACTCTGAAATGGTTAGAAAGATCCTAGAAGCATCCCTACAAAGTGGCTTCCTAGGGTTATTGCCATTATAGAAGCCAAGGATCTTCAAACTCTTGGCTTGGATACACTCATTGAATCCTGAAAAACCTATGAGGCTGTGCTTTCTGAAGTTCATGGTGAATCTATCAAGAAGAGCAAATTCATGGCTTTAAAGTCCTTACACAAGAATCAATATAAAGGTAAAGCAATGAAAGTTGCTGAAACCTTAGATGAATAGAAAGAATCAGAGGATGAGTTTGAAGAAAAAGATGGAGATGAGATCTCCATGCTCATGAGGAAGATGCCTAAAGCTTGGAAAAGCATAACAAAGAAAAAAGAGACCTCAACTTCAGAAAGGATAGGAAGGACAAAGGAAAGCTTGGAGCGTGACCTGTACAGCTATAGAGAAGGGACACTTCAAGACTATTTGTCCCAAGCTCAAGGGTTAACAGAAAAAGTTCCCTTCAAAGAAAAAGGATCTGGCCACTTGGAGCATTTCAGAGGAGGAGAAAGAAGGTTCAAAAAGCTATAATGAGCTTGAAGATGTAGCAAACTTATGCTTAATGGCAGGTGTACTCTTTAGAAGGAGAACTTGAGGTAAATACATCATCTAAATTGATTTCTCTTATGATGAATTACTTGCTTTATATGATGAATTGCTTGAAGATTCTTAAATCCTTTGCTCAAAGTATCTTAACCTCAAAAAGAACCATCAAAACATGGTTCTAGAACTTGAAAAGGCCAAATAAGGTGTTGAGAATCTAAGGGTTGAAAAGGAAGAAATAAAAGCAGAAAACAAGTTTTTAAATGTTAAACTCAAAGCCTTGAAAGTTGAAGTCACTGAAAAAGATCAAAAGGCTTAGAAAGTAATTTCTGAACTTAAGAGGACTTCAAAACTTCTCAAATCTGATCTGGAAAAGATGGTCAATGGCTCAAAGAATCTTGAGCTAATGCTTGGTAGTCAAAGGCCATACTTTTGAAAACTGCATTGCTATATGAGAGTGAGATGGATGAGAAAGGAAATGTAATCTCATCAAAGAAAGTAAAGAACATATTATCTTGTACTTTCTGTCACAAAAAGGGACACCCACCTGACAAATGGTTTATGAGAAAGAAATCTATGAAATAGGTTGGGAAACCTCCCCCAAGAAAAACTAACCCAAGAGGACCCAAGAAAGTCTAGGTACCTAAAGTAAAACTCGTTTTTGTTAAAGGTTTGTCTAGAACGTACATTGACAAAGGCAACAAATGGTACATGGATAATGGCTACTCCAGACACATATCCGGATCTAGGAAGTGGTTCAGAAACCTGAAGCCTAAGAACTCTGGATTAGTAAAGTTTCCTTATAGAGGTAAAGCCAAGGTTACAGGTATAAGAAATGTTGGTAAGGATGGCTCTCACCAAATTTTTGATGTTTTAATTGATGGTCTGGCTCACTATTGTTGAACATTAGCTAATTTTGTGACTAAGGTTTTAATATTTTATTTAATGCATATGCTTGTAAAATTGTAAATCCCACTTTGGACAAGTTATTTTATCTGAAAGAGACATGATAACACTTATGTGTTATTCTTTGATGATCTTCTAGATCAAGATGTAAAATGTCTTGCATCCTTCATGGATGATAAGTGGCTAACAGATACTATTGCCTACCTCCACAAATTAGAAATTATTTTAATGCTAAGTTGCACAAAAAATGTAGTAAAGGGTGCAACCTAAGTCATCTTTCAAGTAGGCTTCAACACTTAGTTGGGAAATTGAGGGTTTGGAAGGATTAAAGCAAAGCAATTGAAATTAAAAGTAATAGCAATAATGAAGAAGGCACTAATGCAAGGTGTAAAACCCTAATAATTAACTCAACACGCCTAGGACGTATTCCAGTTGATTATTAGATCTTACTCTTTGTCTCAGGTTCTTAGATCATACTTGTAAATGCTTAATGAAAAAATGAGCCAATTTTTTTTTTTTTTGAAAACATAGACAAAACGTGAGCCACGCATAACATAAGTGATTGCCAACGAAAACGTAACATGTAAAAGAGTAACATAGATAGAAACATCATATAGACTCCATAAAAGATCATCCATTAGCAAACTATAATTAAACATATAATAATCTACCCACCCATGTAAGGTGAGTTAAGTTTAGTACATCAAAGAAAAGCAAATACATAGGAAAGGAAAATACAAAGGAAAATATGCCTACCTAGTGCATCTAAGATAGATAACCCTAACACCCTAATATTTAACCCAACACGCTTAGGACATATTAAGATTAATTATTAGTTATTACTTCCTTTTAAACTCATTTGTAAAATTGTTTAGTGGAAAATACAAGTAATTTTTTTTTTCAAAACACGTAAACCAAAATGCGAGTCGTCGTATACCAGCATGAGCGAAACCTAAAGTAGCAAGGAAATTAATCATACAATTTAAAGACAATAAAGAACACATCCTTCCATAGAAGCAACCATCATAATATTAGATATCATAGTTGAACACATGTTCCTGAATAAACTAACTAAAATGAAGACTAAAAAAAGTCATACCTGTAACATCCCCCTTTCCATTATCCGACTCCCCACAAACCAACACGGGTCTTTTTCAGCGTACTTTGTCCTCACTCGCACGCTTCCTGGAAAACTTCCAGGAGGTCACCCATCCCAAAATTACCCAAGTCAAGCACGCTTAACCTGGAATTCTTTCATGATGGGCTACCGAAAGAAAGATGCATCTTTGTGGCATAGGTAGTACCAATCAATTCATATAACCCTCCTTAACTGTCTAGTCCCATACCTATAGACTCTGATCCTCTCATTCGGGTGTGTAATCGGTTCATTCATGTACCCCTCCGCTTGGAGGAGGAGCCGCTCCTTGTCCGTGCCTCTCGCACGCGACACTCCCGCCTCGTTCCCGGGCATTACATGCCCACCAGCTTCCGCTTGGTTCGTCCCGAACCACACGTACTGGGAGAGGTGCAGGCTCGATACCATTTGTAACATCCCGCCGCTTTATGGATTGCGACTGTCCCCACAAACCAACACGGGTCTTTTTCACGTACTTTGTCCTCACTCGCACGCTTCCTGGGAAAACTTCCAGGAGGTCACCCATCCAAAATTACCCCAAGTCAAGCACGCTCACTTGGAATTCTTTCGTGATGGGCTACCGAAAAGAAAGATGCATCTTTGTGGCATAGGTAGTACCAATCAATTCATATAACCCTCCTTAACTGTCTAGTCCCATACCTATAGGACTAGGATCCTCTCATTCGGGTGTGTAATCGGTTCATTCATGTACCCCTCCGCTTGGAGGCAGGAGCCGCTCCTTGTCCGTGCCTCCCGACCGCGATCACTCCCGCCGTCCCTGGCGTTACATGTTTCTAACATCCCCCGCTTTATGGATTGACTGCCCCACAAACCAACACGGGTCTTTTCAGCGCTTTGTCCTCACTCACACGCTTCGGGAAAACTTCCAGGAGGTCACCCATCCCAAATTACCCCAAGTCAAGCACGCTTAACTATGGAGTTCTTTCGTGATGGGCTACCGAAAGAAAGATGCATCTTTGTGGCATAGGTAGTATCAATCAATTCATATAAGCCTTCCTTAACTGTATAGTCCCATACCTATAGAACTCAGGATCCTCTCATTCGGGTGTGTAATCGGTTCATTCATGTACCCTCGCTTGGAGGCAGGAGCCGCTCCTTGTCCGTGCCTTCTCGCACCGGCGATCACTCCCTACCTCGTCCCCGTTACATGCCCACCAGCTTCGCTTGGTTCGTCCCGAACCACACCGTCCTGGGAGAGGTGAGGCTCTGAGACCATTAGTAACGTCCGCCGCTTTATGGATTGATGACTGCCACAAACCAACACGGTCTTTTCGCGTGCTTGACTTGGGGTAATTTTGGGATGGGTGACCTCCTGGAAGTTTTCCCGAGAAGCGTGTGAGTGAGGACAAAGCGCGAAAAGACCCGTGTTGGTTTGTGGGAGCGGATCCATAAAGCAGGAGGGATGTTAGAAATGGTACAGACCATGCCCACGCTTGTTTGTCCGGGCGCCATGGGCACCCCTGGCACCCGTCCAAGGCCTTCTAAGGCCTTGGTGGGCGTCTACCCATGGCACCCATGATGGCTGGGCGCAATGACCCGCTTACACGACGTGCGGGCTGCCTAGCCGGGGCCGGAAGAGTGGGATGCATCACGGGGCGCTCGTCTCATGTAACGCCCGGACGAGGCAGGGAGTGATCGCTGTCAGAGGGCACGGACAAGGAGCGGCTCCGCCTCCAGCGAGGGGTACATGAATGAACCGATTACACACCCGAATGAGAGGATCCTAGTCTGTATAGGATGGGACTATACAGTTAAGGAGGGCTTATATGAATTGATTGGTACTACCTATGCCACAAAGATGCATCTTTCTTTTTGGTAGCCCATCACGAAAGAACTTCACAGTAAGCGTGCTTGACTTGGGGTAATTTTGGGATGGGTGACCTCCTGGAAGTTTTCCTAGGAAGCGTGTGAGTGAGGACAAAGCACGTTGAAGACTGTTGGTTTGTGGGCAGCATCCATAAGCAGGAGGGGATGTTACAAATGGTATCAGAGCCTGCACCTCTCCCAGGACGTGTGGTTCTGGGACGAACCAGCCCAAGCTGGTGGGCATGTAATGCCCGGGACGAGGCAGGGAGTGATCGCTGTGAGAAGGCACGGACAAGGAGCGGCTCCGCCTCCAAGCGGAGGGGTACATGAATGAACCGATTACACAACCGAATGAGAGGGATCCTGAGTCCGTATAGGTATGGGACTATACAGTTAAGGAGGGTTATATGAATTGATTGGTACTACCTATGCAACAAAGATGCATCTTTCTTTTGGTAGCCCATCACGAAAGAATTTCACAGTAAGCGTGCTTGACTGGGGTAATTTTGGGATGGTGACCTCTGGAAGTTTTCCCAGGAAGCGTGCGAGTGAGGACAAAGTACGCTGAAAAAGACCCGTGTTGGTTTGTGGGGGTCGGATCCATAAAGCGGGGGATGTTACAAATGGTATCAAGCCTGCACCTCTACGTGTGGTTCGGGACGAACCAAGCGGAAGCGTGGGCATGTAACGCCCGGGACGAGCAGGAGTGATCGCTGTTGAGGCACGGACAAGGAGCGGCTGCCTCCAAG
Source organism: Dalbergia oliveri (assembly GCA_030441495.1). Taxonomy (NCBI): domain Eukaryota; kingdom Viridiplantae; phylum Streptophyta; class Magnoliopsida; order Fabales; family Fabaceae; genus Dalbergia; species Dalbergia oliveri. Next base: position 28,567,209 of record JAMLFY010000003.1, on the reverse strand, counting down.
CGGAGGGGTACATGAATGAACCGATTACACACGAATGAGAGGATCTGAGTCTGTATAGGTATGGGACTATACATTAGGAGGGCTTATATGAATTGATTGGTACTACCTATGCCACAAAGATGCATCTTTCTTTCGGTAGCCCATCACGAAAGAACTTCACAGTTAGCGTGCTTGACTTGGGGTAATTTTGGGATGGGTGACCTCCTGGGAAGTTTTCCTAGGAAGCGTGTGAGTGAGGACAAAGCACGTTGAAAGACTGTGTTGGTTTGTGGGGAGTCCAATCCATAAAGCAGGAGGGGATGTTACAATACCCATGTAAAGTGGGCAGAGCTTGCGATACATAGAACAAGAAAATACATAAATAGAAAGTAAACATAAACAACAAGTACAGGAAATCCCTAAAAGATCAAACCCCAGCTATAGCTACCCTTTCCTTGAAACCTACTGCCACTGATCCTCATCCTAGAAGGTATGTACCTAATGAACTGGGCGAGCGCCTCGGGTGCGTGCAAGCAGAAAGGGGACGGACATGACCTCCTCGACATGGGCACATCTCTTGGCATCGAGCTAGCCTCCACGAGTCACCGTGTCCTCATGCCTCTCCCAATGTCCACGGGGACTGGGGGTAGAATCCTCCAAATAGATGTCGTAGTCCTCCACTGGATCAGTCTCGAAATGCCTCAAGTGAGGAACATACTTAGGGTAGTCGCACACCGCCGAAGCCAAAGGGCAGGCATGGTGAGTCTACTCATCGTGGGGTGAGTCCTCGAAATCAGGTCATCACCATACGCTGAGGTAGGAGTGAAACGAAGCTGGAAACTGGATGGGCGAACGGGCGTCCCATGTATGCAAAAATGCGGACAACACATCGACCCTCGAAATGATACAACTGATGCTCCAGGTCAAAGTGCACCTCCTAGATTGGCGTGTCAATGAAGACTACGAATGTCGCCATTCTTGAAGACGTAACGGGAAAAGAGAAATAGAAGAGGGTAAGAATCTTACTAAAGAATCTCAGGGATCCTCCTACCCTAATGTCATCGTTTACATCCCCAGGTATGAAAAGATTTAACATGCAAAGTTCTATTATGAGGTTTTGTAAAAGTAACTATCCAAGATCCGTGTCTTTTATGATGAATCTTAATGCATGTATGTAGCATAGCGAAACATGAATGCATGGCAATACTTTATGCAAACAAACCAATAAAACACGTCATCAGTAATTTATCATCAAATAAGTGGTATATAGTTTCTCATGAACAGCCTTTCTTTTTCTCAAACTTATGACATAAAGGTATCAAACCTAGTATCATTGTACGCCAGGATTTTTTCTATTGAGTACAAATGATCGAAATGCCCCTAAGGTCATTTTTACCCAAATTCAAGGACAGGAGACCCAGCAGTCCTGAATGGGTCAACTCAATGTTTGAAGGCAATTGTATCTGTTACATTTGATATTCGAGGTGAAAATCTCATTTTCTGAACTTTCGACTCAAAATGACCAAAATACCCTTGCTGTTCTACACGGGTAAAAGGTGCCGTTGAGCTTGGAATTCTTCTAGGAAGTTTAGAATGATGTTTTTGAGTGATATTTGATGTTTAGTTGGGCCGGTTCCCGGGCAGTTTTAGTGAAATTACCATTTTGCCCCTAGAACAGTGTACAGTGAGCCTAATGACGCAATTAAGCAAACCTAAGCAATATTAGGTCTAATTGAAGATTAATTTATTTCGATAATTAATCTAGATCAAAATAATTTATTAAGGTTAATTAGGACCTAAGATTGCTTAGTTAAACTCTAATTGCATTCTTTAATTCAAGATTTTTAGTCATGGAATCTTGAATAGTATTTTCTCTCCAATTCCTTAAATTAAGGAATTGTGCCATACCTCATTTGACCAAAAGAATGATTTTAAATTGTTAATCTAGCAAGATTACCCTCCTAATCAAGTCTTGACAACCTTAATTAGCCAATTACCTCACCTAAACACTTTCTTATAACTCCTAACCAAAACCTTAATCAAAGAAACACCTAAACACATCACTAAAACACAATTACATAAGCAAATTAATCCTCCCCTTGGCTGCCCAAATTGGCCGAATGCATGGCCTAAGGAAAGTGTCACATGTTGAATTTTATCTCACTCAAAGAGCCATGACTTGCCCATACTTATGCCCATACTCCACCATGCTTGAACCCATACTCAAAGCCATACCTTGTAAGAGATATTTTCCTCACTTTTTCCTCCCTTTGGCTATCGGCCATCCTTCCCTTTGGCAGCCACCATTGTGCAAAATTTCTATAAATACCAAGCCTTAAAGAACCTTTCTACACTTTAGATCATTTGCTAAGTTTAGTTGTCTTGCACTTTCTTGCTTTTTCTCTCAAATTCCTCTTCATCTTCTTCTTCTTCTTCTTCCTCTCAAAGAACCTTGCCACCACCACAACCACCACAAACAACCATAAACCACCATTACCTCACCTTAAACCATCTCTTAAACACTCAAACTTTCCATTTCCAAGCTTAGAAACTCAAGGAAAAATCATCTTCCTTGAGCATCCTCTTTGGCTGAAACACGAGGAGATTTTGTCTTCTCAACTCTTCAAGAACTCAAGCTTTCTTTCATTTCTTCAAAGACTTCCTTAGGTAGGGGTTTTGTTTTGAAGTTTTACTTGTTTTCTTAAGCAAAGTTCTAGTTTTCTCTTGGTTTTTCTAAGCTTTCCTTTCCTTTTCTTCTCTTTGGCCATGAGGCCTTTTCATAAGGAAAACTTTGCTTGATGATGAGGTTTTAAGATAATGACTTGTTGATTTCATGTGAAAAACCTCTAAAGCTTGAAAAACTTGGTCTTGGACCATATATGCTCTTGGTTCTTTTCCTTTTCCTTGCTCAAGTTTTGATTTTTCCTTTTCTTTCCTAGCTAGAGTTTCGGTTTTCTCTTTCTTTCCCTTAAAGATTTTGGCGTTTCTTCCTTTATTTGAACAAAGTTTGCTAAAAATGTTAAGTAGATCACAAAAGTTTTGTTAAAGAAAATTAATCCTATGTTTTCAAAGAGCTCTAAGCTTACCCTTGCCAACCTTAAAGTTGGTCGGCCGTTCTAAGAGTTTTACTCTAGATTGAAGCCCATGAGCAATAAAATAAAGAATATGACTTAGTTCTTTGTATTTTGTTTAGACAAAGTGTTGAGCTTTGTGTCTATTTTCTTGAGCTTGATGATGAAGTTCAAAACCAAAGGCTTCTTTGAAGTCTTGGTGCTAAGAACTCTAAAGCTCACTTTATGTTTGTTAAGATACACATTTGGGTTAAGGTTATGATGTTCCTTTAAAGTCTTGTAAGAGCTCTAGCTAAGATAAAATGAGTTGCATACATGTTTACATTTATGCCTTGCATAGCATGTTTATTTTGATGTCATCACTAAACTCTCAAGAATAACTAAATGGACTTGCATTATCATGTTTAAATTCCAAGCTTGCATTTCATGTTTATATTTCAAGCTATCACTTAATCTTTAAAGATAATAATAAGGTTGCATCTCATATTTATTTTATGCTCTCACTTTACTTTCTAATGAAGAATAAAATAAGTGCATATCATGTTTAAGTTTATGTCATCACTTAAATGTTCTAGAGCTCAAAGACTTGCCCAAGTATCTTGCATAAAGTCTTAGAAAAAGGAGGCATTTCAAGGAATGCCATTTCGGCCTTGTGGTGATGATGATGGACTTAGATGAGTTCCTCTAATCATAAGTGCCCATAGTCCAAGTCTTGGAATTTTTCTAAGCTAGATGTACTAAGGAACCTTATGAACAAAGTTTTATGTTTTAAATCCATTCCTTGAGCTAAATAATTTAGCTACTGACCTAGCATATATTTTTATGATTTTAATGAGATAAATTGGTTTCTAAAAGAGTTTTGAGTTCCTAAAATTATTCCAAGAGAAAACTAGCAACTTGTATGCATTTTAATTCATGAGATTATGTGATTTTATGAGCTATATAATTTCGGTTCTGCCTTGGTTGATTGGCCACTGTATAAATTCTGTTTTATGGTGTTAAAATGTGTAAAATTATGTTTGAGTGAAGCAAGGAACGTTTTAGGGAAGTTTAGGAAGAACAAGTAACTAAAAAGGACTTAAAATGTGAATTCTAGAACACTTAGATGCACAAATCTATAATTCTGTTCCAGCATAATTAGAATTAAGAAAAATGGTTTATAATTAGTGGATATGTGTAGGAATCCCTCATAATTGGCTTAGGAGTTAATTATAGAGCCTTAGGCGAAGACGGAACTTAGAAATGGTCGAAAATGAAGATTCTAGGACCCCGTAATCATGAGGTAAAATTCTGCCTAAAATTGCTAACAGCTGTTTGGTTATGTCATAAATCATAAACATTAGAGAAAATTATAGGTAATGATCCCTTAGGTGTTGTATAAACCCATAATGAAGGTTAGAATAATTGAAACACAAGTTTAAGACCCGTAAGGGCCAAAGCATAAGACACCATGAGATAGAATGTGTGATGTGAGCATGAGACCGAGTGGGCATACTCATAATGACGTGAATATGTTAATATCATGAGCATGAGACTTTGTGTGTATTGGCATGTTGATGTGATGATATGTTACGCCATGTTTGAGACGCATGAGATTTTGAGTATGAATGAATTAGAGGAGTATGCTCTTGTGAATTAAAGATCTATTTAATTGAAAAAGTTTCATGAGGATGATATGTTTGGTTGAGTTATGTGGCATGACTCAAATTTGAGGAAATTCGGAGTGTAGTTGTTATGCTTGAATTTCCGTCAAATTTGAGGGACTTGAGAAAGTTTTGAAAAGAAAGATTTTTATATGTGACATGCCGAGACGCATTTCTCCTGCTATGGCGAGGAGAAAGGAAACTCGTGGAGGGTATGGTCGTGGGGGCCATACTGAAGCGGACAATGTCACTGGTCTTAACCAGATGATATGTTCGTAGATGAGACGTACTTCTCCTACTACGGTGAGGAGAAGGTAAAACCATGAGGGCATAGACATTAGCCTGCCAAAGCGGACAAAGTCACTGGTCTTAACCAGTTAATGCATTTCGAGAAGGAAAAAAGTCCCATGATGGGTGATTCCTTAGGTCCCCCTGCGCACTCTAGGAGTCGGGGTTGTTATTTTTATGATTATGATTATGATTCTCTTATCAAGAGGATAAGTAAGAACTAGTGACGACTAGTTAAGGTATGAGCTCATAGCCTAGTATCAGGGTCGGTTACTATTGTTTTCAAAAGATCATGATGTCACAAGTTGAGAAATGAGAAAGATGAGAAATACCTTGCTTATGAAAGTGGAAGGTTGATCATGAGAAGCTACATGCCACTTATATGTGAACTACTTGTTAATGATATGTTTTAATTGTTGCCTTGTATTGCCATGCATTCATGCTATGGTATGCTGCATACATGCATCAAGATTCATCATAAAAGACACGGACCTTGGATAATTATTTTTATGAAAACCTCATAATGAACCTTTGCATGTTTAACCTTTTATAATAATAAACCCAAGGTCCCTGGGGATGTAAACGATGACACTAGGATAGAGGATTTCCCTACTGAGATTCTTTAGCAAGATTCTCACCTCTCTCTCATTTCTCTTTCCGTTACGTCTCCAGGCCACGATGGCATCGTTCGTGATCTTCATTGACACCCCGGTGTGGGAGGTGCATTACAACCCGGATCATCAGTCCTACCACTTCGAGGGTCGTTGTGCGGTACATATTTTTGCATACATGGGACGCCCGTTTGCTTTTTTCCCTTTAGCTTTCGCTTCACCCGACTTCTCTCTATGGCGATGACATGATTTTTGAGAGGACGCGCCCCGTTATGAGAGAAACGTCCTCGACCATCATCTTCGCAGAGGATTCCCCTTCTCATCCTTCTCGGAGGGTCTGCCCTACGGTTCCTATGGATATTGGAAGAGGTAGCGAGGATACGGTCACACAGCGGAGGCTAGCACAATGCCCGGAGATGCGCCCATGTCATGGAGGTCATGTCGTCCACCCTTCCGTCTACATGCACCCGAGGAGCTCACTCAGTCATTGGGTATGTGCCATCGAGGGACGAAGAGGAGCGTCACCCATAGTTTGAGGGTGGGGGTAGTCTTAGTTTGGGTTGTATCTTTTGGGACTTCTCTTGTATCGTTGTTATGCTTCTTGTATTTTATGTTTTCCTGTACTGGAGCTCTGCCCACTAGTATGCGTATGACTTTATATTATCTTTTCATTATGTACCAAACTATTATGATTTATATTATGATGGATGTTCTTATGATTGAAATGTTCCTTATTGCTTTGGTTTGGTATGATTCATTTGCTTTACTTTGCATGATTTAGTTGCTCTTCCGCTTTACGTTTCATTTACATTGTACGCAAAGGCTCGCATTTTGTTTTATGCATAGTAATTTATTTCAAAGAAAAAATTTCCCGTATTTTCCGCTAAGTAATTTCACAAATGAGTTTAAAAGGAAGTAATAACTAATAATTAATCTTAATATGTCCTAGGTGTGTTTGGGTTAAATATTAGGGTGTTACAATCATCGCCACTTTAAAAAGCTAGGCTATGAGCTTATACCTCAACTAGTCATCACTAGTTCTTACTTATCCTCTTGATAAGCATAACATAATCACAATCATAATAATCCTGACTCAGAGTACGGGTAAAGGGCCTAGGATCACCCATTATGGGACTTTCTCCTTCTTCGAAATGCATCAACTAGTTAAGAAGTGACTTTGTCCACTTTGGCAGGCTAATGTCGATGCCCTCACGATTTTACCTTCTCCTCACCGTAGCAGGAGAGTATGTCTGGTTACGAAATGGATCAACTGGTTAAGACCAATGACATTGTTCGCTTCGGTATGGCTGCACACCATACCTTCCACGGGTTTACTTTCTCCTCACTTGGAGCAGGAGAAATGCGTCTGGCATGTCACCTTTAAAATCTCACTTTCAAAAATTTTCTTACGTTTCTCAAATTTGACGGAAATTCCAGCATAAACGGTTGTACAATGAATTTCCTCAAATTTGAGTCATGCCACATATCGAACACATATTTTCTCATGCAATACCTCAGTTAAGCAAATATTTTAAAGTCATATAAACATATTCCTCCACTTCATCATCATCCTATATCCTTATGCATCTTCATCACAACATGCCACATTATCATAACAATTACGTCATAAATTCACATATTCTCATACACATAACATGAATACTATCACATGCTCTCAACATAACATAAATATATGTTCACTTGATCACTTACTTACGTTATGTCTCCTATCTTATAGTATCTTATACTTTGGCCTTTACGGATCTTAAAACTTGTGTTCTAGTTATCCTAATGCCCATTATAGATCCTTGATACAGCTAGGGATCGCTACTTATAACTCTCTAATATTTATGCTCTCTAACTCTTCCAAACAACATGGCATAAATTAAGCAGGATAGTATAATACAATTAGGTTCTTTTATTTACGTCTTTGACCCTTTCTAAGTTCTCCTTCGCCTAAGGCTCTATATTCAATTCCTAAACCAATTATTAGGGATTCCTACACATATCCACTAATTATAAACCATTTTCCTTAAGTTCAATTATCTTGAAAGAGAATTTACATTTCTTGTGTCTAAGTGTTCTAGAATTCTCATTTTAAGTCCTTTCTAGTTACTTATTCTTTCCTAACTTACCTAAATCAGTCATTGCTTCACTCAAACATAATTTTGCACATTTTAACTCCATAAAACAGAATTAATACTATAACACCCTAAAAATTATTTAAAAATTAATTTGAGATTTATTAGTCGTAATTAAAAAATCTAATAGTTTAGCAACGATAAGGTGGCCTACGGACCTAGCAAAAAAAAAAAAATTTCAAGCCAGGGTGAATAGTAATCTTGCGGGTCTCAACTGCCGTCCAGGCAACCGAAACCTGAGATCCACCAAGAAATGCCCGGGACTCAGAAAGAGAGTTAAGGTTAGAAATAATAAGGAATGAGAAGTTATACCTATAATTAATTTTTGGGTAATGTTTGACTACCGTAATTGCCTTTTACCTGTTCGGGAGAGTTTTGATGTGCGTTTTTAACACCGTACGAGTTACTTGGTGGCCAAGTAACTTTACCAACCACTTTATGCCAAGTGGATGGCAAGGATTAAAAATTGAAAAGCAAGTTTTAATCTTGACCTTTCATTTATTATATTTTACTCAGAAACCAATATCCTTCGTTGGTGGAATTTCATGTGCGTTTTAACACCAAAAAGCTACTTGCTCCCTAAGTTAAAGTGAGCCGCTCATCTTGAGCCAAGCGATGGCCAAGATTCATTCTTTGACCAACAAACCAAATCTTAACCATCCATTTCATTATTTCTTTTTGAAAAAGGAAGAAATACCCATTTTGACTACATTTAATACCAAATAAAGTAAAAGCACCAAACCTTATCACCACCACTCCATCATTTTCGGCCAAGAGGCTGAAAACACAGCCCTTCCATTGTTCTTCCTCTCAAACCTCCATTAACAAGCTTCAAGCTTGCAAAACCTTAGCTCAAAGTCACTAAAACACCAAAATCCTTTTCACAAAACTTGTTATACTCCCCATAATCTATCAAACTAACCGATTGGAATTTCATTTCTTCACCATTTCTGTAACACCTAATAATTAACCCCATACGCTAGGTCGTATCTGATTAATTACTAGACTTTACTCCTTGCTTCAGTTCCTTAATCATGCTTTGAAAATACTTAGTGAAATTACGAGCCATTTTTTTAAAACATAATTGAAAATGTGAACCGCGCATAACGTGAACGATAATTGGGATAAAGCAGAAAATGAACAAACATATCATGAAGAACACATCATATTGGCTCCATCATATGACATCCATAATTACATTTCACATAGATATTTTGCCTACCGCAGAGCTAAGCTAGATGTAGGCAATCGAACAAAACATAAATAATATATGGATGGAAAAACATCTATTAACGGCACCTATTAGACACTTAGAGATAGGAATAGATATCCAGTTCACACTCAAGGTCTAGCAATACGTTCCTCAAGGATAATAAGCTTGTTTAGATCACGTGCATCTACCAGGTGAGAGCATCAATGGGAATCATGAACATCACCATCACTTTTGAAGACGAGATGGAAAGAAAGAAAGAGGGAATGAGAAACTTATAAAAGAGTCTCAGGAGGGTACTCACCTCATATGCATCATGTCATCATCATCGTCCCCATGAACCTTTAGTTTCATTATGAAAATGTGAGCATGCTAAGATTCATTTATTTAGTTTCCTGGGCCACCCTATACTCCACCCTTTTGGGAGTAATCTAGGTTATGAGCTTCATACCTTACTAGTCATCACTAGCATATACTTATCCCTTTTGATAAGTTAAAATCTCAACTCTACCCTTTTGAGAACGGTTTAGGGGGCAAGAATCACCTTTTCACCACCTATAGTCTGATGGGTCCAAAGGATCATTTCCTCATAAGTTTAAGTCACCATTAAGTCTTTGCATGTTATATCATAATACAACTCTCAATTCATAATCATCAGGATGCATAAACATTCTCATTGTTTGCAACACCAACTATAACATGCAAACCATGAAGTTATTCAATGAAATCAAATACTTAATAAGCATCAAATTACTACATAGACTTATCATTTCAAATATCAAAGAGGCATTATCATAAATCCTCAAAAGCTCCCTTAAACAACCGCAACTTTAGAATCAGGTAACCTTAATCATTATCTTACTTTCTTATGCATCTAAGGGATTCATTATCATTATTACCCTTAATTATAATCTTCAAGTACATTATTAAACCACATGGGTAGCATAGGCAGTAGGTTATATTTAAGGCTTTAGGTGTGTTAGAAGTTGCATCTTTAACCCTTTGTTACCCTTTCCCTATGATGCTAAAATTAATTACTAAACCAATTATGAATCATTTTCACTTATCTAGACATAATAAAATCTGATCCTTATAGCTTTTAAGGGTTCTGAAGAATGTATAAATTTCATTTATTCATTCTTGAGAATTTAGTGATGACATAGAAAGTAAACATGGTTATGCAAGGCATAAACTTAAACATGGATGCAAGTTCATTTTATTTCTTTCCAGAGCTCCTCCAAGACTTTAGAGAAATATAAATTCAACCCAATATATCTTAGCAAGACAAAGTGAAAAATACATCTTTCAAGTTCTAAACTCAAGATCTTTATTTTTACATCATAAAAACATCATTCTTTAAAGTTTTGCATCAAGTGGAATTTTCAAGCTTTAGAAGCCTAACTTGTGATGGATTTACAACCAACACTCAAGGTCCTCATCATCAAGCTATCATCATATTCCAATATAGGCCTTATGGCCGAAATGTTCAAAGGAAAAGAAAGAAGAAACCAAATGGAAAAGCTAAAGAAAGTCCATGAAATTATCATTTTGAACCAAGAACAACACTTAGCAAAGCATAGAAATAAGCTTAAAGACAACTCCCTACCTAATTTTATTTGAAGGAAAGGAAAAGAACTTGATTTCCTTGAGTGAAATGAAAGAAATCTCTTTGAGAAATGGGAGAAGAAGTTTCAGCCAAGAGGAGGAAGAAAGAAAGCTTTTGGTGCTTCTAAAAACTAGAATTGTGTAAGTTATGAACTAAGGCCTCTAACACTCCTTCAAGCATGCCTATCTATAGAGATTTTGAGGCTCATACATGGACAAAGGGAGGAGGAAGGCTGGTGGAATTTTAAAGGGAACAAAGGGAGGAAAACATGGATTCAAGACAAGTTGTATGAATTTAGGGAATTATGTTTCATGGTGACATTTTTGGCATTTTGTTTTAGTGCATTATTTAGCAATATTCTGATGCATTATGGCTCCATAATTTCGGACATTTGCAGCCCATGGAAGATAAATTTGTGTGTTCCATGTATTATTTAGGTGTAGGTAGGTATCTTTGCAAATTAGAGAATTTGCAATTAAGGGCTTAGGTGAATTAGTAAGCAATTTGGGTGTTTTTAAGCAATTTTAAGTTCTAATCAATCTAAATAAATAATTTTGACTCTAGATTAATAATTAGAATCTAATAACCTTTAATTTGAGCCTAATATTGCTTAGGTTTTGCTATACGAATCAAAAATCTCAAAATTCGCAAACCACAAAGATAGGGACAAAATGGTAATTTTACTTAAAACTTGCCAGACCACCTGAGCTTAACTAATGGTTAATCATAGCTTAAAAACATGTTTTAAAACATTTTAGTGAGGTTCGGGCTAAGCGGCAGCAAATCAAAGTTAAAACGCCTGGGCGTTTTGGTCATTTCGCGTTTGAACTCAAAATTAGGATTCTTCTCCTTTATTAACACACATAACACGAACAATCCCTTATTAACATCAAAACATCCCCTTGAGGATGGGTGGGGCCCACGATCCTCATTTTCTGAGTAAAATAACCTTAGGGGCATTTTGGTCATTTTACACGTCCAGAAATTCGGGTTTGCAACTCTCATCAAATTGCTCCTATCCTTTCTTCTAATGTTGTATTCCTTTATTGAGGATTGTTCGATCTCAATTATATGAAAAATTACCTAGGGTAATTCGGTAATTTCTAAACGACAGGAAAATCGGGGTGTTACATTTCTCACCTTGATATCTCACTTCCTCATTACCTAAAGGAGCGTTTGATGTTGATTTCGTAGCCTTGAAGTGAACAAGATCAATCTTGGAACATCCTTGAAGCCAAGATCCTTAAAGCCACCAAAGTAGGGTTTTCTTTGGCCTTTTCTTTCCAAATTTATGCTGAACATTTTTTATTGGTATTGGTCCAAAATTTCTGATTGTATTGGTTGATAATATGTTGATATTGATTTATTAATTTTGGTGGTGTGGTTGGATGAAGTTAGAAATCACTTTTGTGAAAAGAGATTTTGAACCTTGCTGCGGATTTTCATTTTTGTACTGGGAGCCAACCACGAATTTTCTGAAGAAATTTTGGTATTTCATGAGCTAAAAGAAAATATATGTTGAAGCCAACATTCTAGGGTAGTTCCACAAATTTTCTTAGCTTCCGATTATGACTCCTAATGCTTTAAAAAAATCAATAACCGAAATGGTGTAGATGCTGCCTTAAATTTTGGAATAGAAGCTGTAAATTTGTCTAATTTTATTAACATAGCAAATTATTGAATTATTTTGAAATTTTTACAGGATATTGTCAACATCTAAGTATACCCTTGATTTTTCTTTTGAACTGATTCAATCATTTGCTAAGGTTAAAAATTGTGAAAATCTAGTTCTGAAATAAGTAGGAGGAGTCTCTGACCACTAAAATTATTGAATTTTGTTATCATACAGAGAACTCTTTTTACTCTTGAAATTTTTACAGGACCTTATGGACATATTAGGTGTCATTGAGAATTTTTATAGCCTCTACATTGATGGTTTGATCTACAAATAAATTGTGCTATGAACATGTGAAATCTGCATTATGCTGGAAATGCAACGATGCTTGGAATTGATGAAATAATGGCATTTTGGGTTCTAGTATGACATGAATATTTGATGTTAACTATTTGGCCATGTGATTTATGGTATATGAATGCATGCTAGAGGAAATAGAGAATGGTTTATGAGGCCAATTGAAATTTCATTGTGAATGAAATACCTACATTTGCTTTATGCATGCATTTGGAAAAGGAAAATAGAATGTATAAACTTAAATTGTGCATGTTCTGACATATGGACAAAACAGAAACAAGACTTAGGTTGAATGGGGAAAAAAATTGAAAAGAAAAACTTCCCTAAATATTTTAGTCGATAGATGTATCGGCTAGGAATAGATCGTATAATTCAGAAATGGAAAAAATGAAGTTCGAAGATCACGTATATAAAGCTTAGTCTTAACAAGCAATCTATTTCCCTTGTGTGGTGTGATCCACTATAAATACCATTTGGTATAAATTACCTATTGTGGAATTGTCCAAGCAAATACCGTTGGATAAACCAAGCCTTTCCTATGTCAATGAAAAGAGAAAATGCACTTGATTTGATTTCTATGGCCATAAGTGAGACCATGTCACTTTGAGATAATTTCACTACATTTGACATATGCATAATCATATCGCATGTAACCTCTTGATTTGAGCTACTTATTATGTGTTTGAGCTCCATGATATATGTGCGTTAAGTGAGTGAATGCTAAAGAAATCCACTTTGGAAATATGGTTTTTGAACTTTAAAATTGAACCTTTGATAGATGTTGCATGCTCACATTTTCTTGATAAATTGAAGTGGCTTGTCGATGACGATGACATTATAAGTGTGTAATTAAGGAGTTGCCCTACCGAGAATTGTATAATTCCACCCCTTGTTTGTGTTCCCGTGTCACCTCCAGGTGATCCAAAGAACAATGGGGCTTACGTGAAGAGCCTAATTGAAGTAGTTTAGTAGTTAATATATATTTTTTACTTTATTGTACTTAGTCATATGTTATGTTTGTAACTGAATAGAATAGATATGTATTAAAGCTTATAGAAGAGCTTCCCTTTTGTATTTTGTACTTTGTATTAAATAAATGTTTTGGTTTCTTTGTTATGTATTTTACTAGAATTACGACTTAGTCATTACACGAATTAGTCAAACTTGTTATAGATATCTAAGAAAGGTCCGCTAATTTATAAGAACAGCTCCCAAGCCTGATGTCATGGCTTAAGAACGATGTTGTACTTGGAGGATGTTACAAAACATGGCCAAGGGAACAAGGCAAAAACCGAAATGTATATCACCCATAATCACATAAATTCATGTTTTAAGTGCATAAAAGTTGCTAGTTTTTCTTGGAATAATTTTAGGAACTCAAAACTCTTTTAGAAACTAATTTATCTCATTAAAATCATGTAAACATAAGTAAGGGCAATAGCTAATTTATTTTGCCCATAAAAAGGATTTAAAACATAGAATCATGTTCATAATGCTTTCTATGTTCACCTAAGCTTAAAACTCCGAGACATAGGCTATTGGCACTTATGATTAGATGAACTCATAGCAAGTCCATCTGATCATCACAAGGCCGAAATGGCACCCATGGAAAGCTTCCATTTTCTAAAACTTTACTTGTGATACTTGGGCAAGTCTTTAAGCTCTAGAATATTTAGGTGATGACATAAACATAAACATGCTATGCACTTTATTTTATTCTTCATTATAAAATAAAGTGAGAGCATAAAATAAATATGAGATGCAACCTCATTATTATCTTTAAAGATTAAGTGATGACTTGAAATATAAACATGAAATGCAAGCTTGGAAATTTAAACATGATAATGCAAGTTCATTTATTTATTCTTGAGAGCTTAATGATGGCATCAAAATAAACATGCTATGCAAGGCATAAACTTAAACATGAATGCAACTTATTTTATCTTAACTAGAGCTCTTACAAGACTTTAGAGGAACATCAATAGCCTTAACCCAATATGTATCTAACAATATAAAGTGAGCTTTAGAGTTCTTAGCACCAAGTCTTCAAAGAAGTCTTTGGTTTGAACTTCATCATCAAGCTCAAGAAAATGGACTAAGAATAAACATCAACACTTATCAAACAAACATAAAAAGAACTACTCATATTCTTTATTTTATTGCTCATGGGCTTCAATCTAGAAACTCTGAACAACCAACTTTAAGGTTGGCAAGGGTAAGCTTAGAGCTCTTTGAAAACATATGATTAATTTTCTTAACAAAACCTTTAGTGATCTACTTAACATTTTTATCAAACTTTGTTCAAATAAAGGAATGAAAACCAAAATCATAGAGGGAAAAGGAAATGAGAACCAAAATCTTGAGCAAGGAAAAGAAAAGGAAACCAAAGCATATATGGTCCAAGACCAAGTTTTCAAGCTTTAGAGGTTTCTCACATGGCATCACAAGACCATTATCTTGAAACCTCATCATCAAGCCAAAGTTTTTCTCATCAAAGGCTCTAAGGCGGAAATGAAAAAGGAAAAGGAAGAAATTTGAAACCAAGAGAAAACTAGAACTTTCTTAAAGAAAGCAAACAAAACTTTGAAAATAAACCCCTACCAAATGAAGTCTTGAATGAGATGAAAGAAAGCTTGGTTCCTTGAGGAGTGAGAAGACAAAATCTTCTTTTTAAGAGTGGTGAGGATTTGGCCAAGAAGAAACCCAAGGAAGATGAATTTTCCTTGAGAGTGTAAGCTTGGAAATGGAAAGGTTTAGTGTTTGAGAGGTGGTTTGAGGTGGAGGAGTGGTGGTTCAAGGTTGTTTGTGGTGGTGGAAAGGTTTCTTTGGTGGTGGAGGAAGAAGAACAAGATGAAGAGAATTTGAGAGAAAAGTGAGGGAATTGCAAGAAAGCTTGAACTTGCAAGGTTTCTAAAGTGCAACCAAGTTCTCAAGGCTTGGTATTTATAGAAAAAATGCAACCATGGGGCTGCCAAGGGAGGAAGGCCGACCTTTCAAGGCCTTGGGGAGGAAAATATCTTCAACAATTGGTCATTCAAAGGCATGGGTGGAGGTATGGCTAGGTGTGGTCAAGGTATGGCTTGAGGCATGGTTCTTTGAGTGCAACAAAATCAACATGTGACGCAATTTAGAGGGTATGTATTTAACATTTCAGCCAAGGGGAGGAGAGATTTTGTTCATCTAATTGTGGTTTAATGATGTGTTTAGGTGTTTCTTTGATTAAGGTTTTGATTAGGAGTTTGTAAGAAAGTGTTTAGGTGAGGTAATGGTCAATTAAGGTTGTCAAGACTTGATTTAGGGGTGATCTTGCTAGATTAATAAATTAAAACCATTTTCTAGTCAAATTAAATCATAGACACAATTCCTTGATTTAAGGAATTGGAGAGAGATTTACTATTTAAGATTCCATGACTAGGAATCTTGAATCAAAGAATGAGATTAGAGTTAAACTAAGCAATCTTAGGTTCTAATTAACCTTAATAAATTATTTTGACTCTAGATTAATTATTGAAATTAATTAATTTTTTATTAGAGCCTAATATTACTTAGGTTTGATTAATTACATTATTAGGCTCTTGGACATTGTTCTTAGGGGCAAAATGGTAATTTTGCACTAAAATTATCGGGACCTCCTGAGCGACTAACCATCATAAACCACTCATAAACATCATTTTGAACTTTCTGGAAGTTTGCTTAAACGAACCTTTACCCGTAAAACGTACAGGGTATTTTGGTCATTTTGAGTTGAAAGTTTGGAACAAGATTTTCACCTTGAATATCAAACATTATAGTTATAATCCCCTTCAAACATTAAGTTACCATTTAGGATACCTGTTGGCTATCTTTTTAATTTGGAAATGACCTCAGGGCATTTTGGTCATTTGTACTCAAAAGAGAAATCGGGCATTACATAACCTTTATAACAAAAGAAGGTTATTCTAAGCTAGTAGTGGTGTGTGCACTAAAAACACTCCAAGAGATCTATGGCGCCAGCCCTGGAAGGCGGAATATAAGATCCATAAGCGAAACTCGTCAAGAGGGGGCACACGATGCTCGAACATGGGCTCCACGCAGGGGCGCATGGATGGCCTCGTGCCAACCTTGCTGGGTGACCATCTCCTCACTACCCTCCCTCATCCATGGGGAGTAGGGAAGACTCTGAGTATACGTGGGTAGGCGAGTCCTTCATGGGGTCACCTTTAATGCCTCTAAGTGGGACATAATTGGAAATCACAAACGGTGGATGCTGGTGTACGTGTAAGAATCCTCTGTTGTGCGTACACACATGCTCAAAAACCATGTTATCGCGTACGGGAGGTCGGAGAAACGATAGCTAGGAAAGTGTGTGCAGCAAGCGTCCACAAACATAAGACTTGAACTGAGCGTCCCTCAAAATGGTAAGACCGAAGCTTAGGGTTAAATGAACCTCCCAAGTGGGGGTGTCAATGAAGAGGACAAACGTTACCATCAGAATCTAAAGACATGATGTAAAGAGAGAAAGAAGGAGTAAGAATCTTACTAAAGAATCTTCGTAAGGTATCCTCCTATCTAAGTGACATCATAAACGTCTTTAGGGATCTTAGGTTTATTATGAAATAGTGAGCATGCAAAGATTCATTTACTAAGTTTTAAATATCAATTACTTAGGCCCATTCATTTTAGTCATGCGTCTTGAAATGAATGCATCATACGTTATTATGATATGCATATCAATATCTTATGCAATACTCAACATTATGGCATTCGTTTAACATCATAGCAAACATAATGTACATAGAGCATGATTTGTGAATAACATTACTTGGTTCTGTTAGGTGACTTAAAGTTAGTTCACTTTCACTCTTGGGCCACCCTATTACTCTTCCCTTTTGAGAGTACTTCTAGGTTATAAGCTTATACCTCACTAGTCACTAGCGTATACTTATCCTTTTGATAAATTAAAGTCCAACTAATAAGTATGGGTTAGGGGGCAAGAATCACCTTTTCATCACCTATAGTTCGATGAGTCCAAAGGATCATTTTCTCATGTTTTAAGTCACCTTAAGTCTTAGCATGTTATATTAAGATGCAATACATAAGTCATAAGTATCATAGCTCTTCATATATTTCAAGCATAAGCATTTCCAACGTTTCCAAATGAAATTATAACATATAAAAGATGGATCCTACACATAGCATCAAATATTAAATCAATTCATCATCTCAAATCATCCTCACATAAGTATATAGGGTTATCAATCGACTTTATCTTGTTTAGAACACACTTCTTTGCACATTTGGGGTTCTAGTAATCGATTACATATGATGGTAATCGATTACTAGAATCAAAAACTTGTTATAGACTCAAAAAGATGTCCTAGTAATCGATTACTTAGGCCAGGTAATCAATTACTAGGACCTAAATTTTATCCTGGGACGAGGAACATCTAGGTAATCGATTACATAGAATGGTAATCGATCACTAAGGCTAAAACTATTTTGGAAATGAAGAACATCATGGAATCGATTACATGAGTTGGTAATCGATTACAGGAGTTAAAAACTGGTTCTGCATGACGAACAACCTTGGTAAATCAATTATATTATTGTAATTCGATTACTAGACCTAAAATCCTTCAAATAACCATTTGTAATCGATTACATAAGCTGGTAATCATTACCAGAACCTTTAGAATTTGAGAAATCATGGCTTTTAACACATTCTAAGCTACTTTAACACCTTGAGACCACTTAAAACATCTTTCTAACATTCCTTCAAACATCTTCACATTTTTACAAATCAAGACCAACATTGTATCATGACTAAGGCACATCCACTAGTCATAGTTAAATTTCCATTTGGGGATACCAGGGCAAGTCATTTTGAGCTCTAGGAGTTTAGGTGATGACATAAAGATAGACATGCTATGCAAGCTTCATTTTAAACCTTTACCATTGTTAGGTGATGACTTGAAACTTAAATATGATAGATAGAATATGTAAATATGAATGCAAGTTCAATTCTTTATTTTAGTGCTCTAGGCCCCTTAGAATATTTACTCTAAATCACATCTCAACTTTCAGGTTGAAATAGGCAGGCTTTGAGTTAATTACTTAGGTGATGACATGAGTGTAAACATAAAATGCAAAACTTAAATATAAACATGCAATGCATGAACTTGAAATAAAAACATGATGCAAGTTCATTCTTTATCTTGCTAGAGCTCATTTCAAGACTTTAAAGGATAAACTTTCAACCCCAACCAATCTTAACCAAATGGAAATGAGTTTTAGAGCCTCTTGACACCATGGTTCTATGGATCTCATTTGTCTAGACTCATCATCAAACTCAAAGAAAAACTAACAAAGACAAACAAAAACCTTTTTATTTTCACCATTCTTTTAAAACCAAATATGAAGCCAACATTGAGCTCAGAGGTCTACACATGTTGGCTTTACAGCCAACACAAAGATCTCTCATCATCAAGCTATAGTTTTCTTTTTCAATTATCCAACAACAACAAACCAAAGAAGGAGAAAAAGAAAAGGAAAGATCAAAACTAAAAAAGAAGAAGAACAAGAAGGAGCAACTCAACCACATCATCAACTAAAAACTCATCCATTTCATGCATCATTAAAACCAAAACATAAGAGGAAGAATAGAGAAGAGAACTCAAAACAACTCCCTACCAAGTTGTGTCCCTTGCTTGAAGAGAGAAGGCTTTGATCTTGCAAGGGAATGACTATGTGTTTGTGAGTTAAGGGAGGGTTGAGAGTGGTGGTGGAAAAAGACTTGAAGTTGAGAGAAATAGAAAGCTTTTTGGTTACAAACTTAAACAAAAAGCTAGTGGTAAAGTGTGAGATTTCTCTACACATTGCTATATATATTATGGGTTGAAAAATGAAATTGTGTGGGTGAAAATAGGGGAGAAGACTACGGCTCCTTGCAGCCATGGGGAGAAAAATATCTCTTCTAAGTGTCATTCAAAGGCAAGGCTAGGTATGGGTCAAGGTATAGTCCAAGGCATGGCTCTTTGTGTGTGAAAATAAATCAACATGTGAGGAGTATGGGGAGGAGTGGCATTTGGCTACCTAGCCAAGGGGGAGAAAATGTGTTATTCAATTGTGGTTTAGAGGTGTGTTTAGGTGTATCTTTGATTAGGCTTTTGATTAGGAGTTTGTAAGTAAATGTTTAGGTAAGGTAATGGGTAATTAAGGATGTCAAAACATGATTAAGGAGTTGGTATTGCTTTATTAGTGAAATAAAACTCATTTTATATAAAAACCATTCATAACACAATTCCTTAATTTAAGGAATTGAAGAGAAAATATTATTCAAGATTCCATGACATGACATCTTGATTTTTAAGACAAAGATTAAATGTATCTAAACAATCTTAGGTTCTAATCAATCTTAATAAATTATTTTAACTCTAAATTAGTTATTAGAATTTACTAATCTTTAATTAGAGCCTAATATTGCTTAGGTTTTGCTAATCACATCATTAGGCCCAAAATGCATAGCTAGGGGCAAAATGGTAATTTTTCATAAAAACCTCCCGGGGCTACTAGGCTTAACCATTGCTACACATTGCTTAAAAACATCATTTAAAATCTTTTGGTGAAGTCTAGGGTTCAGCGGTGCGTAAATCGAGGTTAAAAAGCGCAAGGGCGTTTTGGTCATTTGCACATTTGAACTAAAAATGAGATTCTTTTGCTCTATTAACACACATAATACATATAATCCCCTATCATCAACAAAACATTCCTTGAGGATGGCCAAGCTGGCAATTCTCATTTCCGGTAAAATGACCTTAGGGGCATTTTGGTCATTTGTATACGGAAAAATTGGGGCGTTACACAAGGTATTTCTAGGAGTGGAAATTAATTATCATTGACCATCAACCATCATAAACTAAAAAGTCAATGACATCAATGCCAAACACAAAGTGTTCCTTACGAGGATACTTCATTGCATAGATAAACAAAATTGGACCTTCATGCCCCTACACTCCATGGATAATGTGCAGCATGAACATTAATCATGGTTCTAACGGTTTTCTAAAAGGTCTAGCCAAGATCAATTTATGCTGGTTGGTATTGGTGTCATTTTTCATCTCAAGCACATAAAAATTAGCAAGGAATATTAAATCATTTACCTATACTAGAACATCTTGCAATACTCCCTCTGGCTTGGTGATGTTGCGGTTGGCAAGCTCAATCTACAACAGGGTGGACTTGGGCTCTCCAAAGTGCAAGGACTAGTACAGTGATTTAGATGTAACATTAATGCCAGCTAAGGCTCTTGTGATGTGCATGTTCCCAATGGTGCAAAGAGCATAGAATGTGCTCAGGTCCTTACACTTGGTTGGAGGTTACTTGGCTTGATGATGGAGGAAGTGTTGACCCTATAGTTACCTTCTCTTCCTCCTGCCCTTGTTCTTCCTTTTATTGGTGCATAGATCTTTTAAGATTTTTTTGTACTTGGGAATTTGCTTGATTGCATCAAATAGAAGTATGTTCACTTGCACTTTTTGGAAGGTCTCAGTTTGTTGATCCAAATTGCCTGTAGTAGCTTTTGGGTTGCATCCTCTGTGGAATGGCAGGGGGATTGAAGTCTAGAACTCACATGGGTTCTATGGAGCACTATAGCACTGTGGTGCTCAATAGAAGGCTCCTTCCGTTACGCTTGATATTTTATTTTATTCTATTAAGTTTAATTAAAATGCCCAAATGTCATTTTCACCTAGAATTAAAGGATAGCTAACCAACAGTCCTTAAATGGGACAACTCAATGTTTGAAGGGGATTATGATTGTAATGTTTGATATCTGGGGTGAAAATCTTGTTTTTCCGAACTTTCGGCTCAAAATGACCAAAATACCCCTGCAATGTTTTATGCAGGTAAAGGTGCCGTTTAGCCCGAAACTTTCTAGAAAGTTCGGGATGATGTTGTTGAGTGGGTTTTGATGGTTAGTGGCAGGGAGGTCCGAGCAGTTTTAGTGTAAAATTACCATTTTGCCCCTAGATCATATAAGTGAGCCTAATGATGTAATTAAGCAAACCTAAGCAATATTAGGCTCTAATTGAAGATTAATTTATTTCGATAATTAATCTAGATTCAAAATTATTTATTAAGGTTAATTAGAACCTAAGATTGCTTGGTTAAACTCTAATTACATCTCTTGATTCAAGATTCCTAGTCATGGAATTTTGAATAGTGTTTTCTTTCTCCAATTCCTTAAATTAAGGAATTGTGCCATACCTTCATTTGACTAAAGAAATGGTTTTAAATTGTTAATCTAGTAAGACCACCCTAAATCAAGTCTTAACAACCTTAATTAACCATTACCTCACCTAAACACTTTCTTACAAGCTCCTAATCAAAACCTTAATCAAAGATACACCTAAACACATCATTAAGCCATAAATTAGATGAACAATTCTTCCTCCCCCTTGGCTGGAAAATCTGGCCAAATACACACCCTAGGAAATATGTCACATGTTGATTTTATTTCACTCCAAATGTCATACCTCAAGCCATGCCTTGACCATACCTAGCCATGTTTTCAACCATGCCTTTGAATGACTAAAGTTTGAAGATATTTTCTTCCCATGGGCCATGAATACCTTTGGCCTTCATCCTCCTTTTGCAACTTCATTGTTGAAATTTTTCTATAAATACCAAGCTTTAGTGAACTTGGTCACACTTTAGATCATTTGCCAAGTTAAGCTTTCTTGCAATTTTCTTTCAATTCTTCTTCACCTTGTTCTTTTCCTCCACCATCAAAGAAACCTTTCTACCACCACAAACAACCTTGAACCACCACTCTCCTACCTCAAACCACCTCTCAAACACTTAACCTTTCCATTTCTAAGCTTACTTTTTCAAGGAAAATTCATTTTCCTTGAGTTCCTTGTGTAACGCCCCAATTTTCCTATATTTACTGTCATTAGAAATTACCAAATTACCGTAGGTAAATATTATATAAAATTTGAGACCAAACAATTCTCAATAAAGGAATATAACGTTAGAAGAGAAGTTAGGAGCAATTCGTACAAGCATTGCAAACCCCTTTTGTATGTGTAAAATGACCAAAATGCCCCTGAGGTTATTTTACTCAGAAAATGAGGATTGTGGGCCCCACCCGTCCTCAAGGGGATGTTTTGAGGATAATAAAGGATTGTTTGTGCTATGTGTGTTAATAGAGCAGAAGAATCTCAATTTTGAGTTCGACGCGAAATGACCAAAACGCCCATGCGGCCGTTTTAACTTCATTTGTGCCGACTGAGTCCGAACCTCACTAAAATATTTTAAAAGGTGTTTTTAAGTTATGAATGACCATTGGTTAAGTCGGATGGTCCGGGCAGTTTGGGTTAAATTACCGTTTTGCCCGTCGTTGTGCAGTTTTGCAAATTTTGAGATTTTGATTTGTCTAACGAAACCTAAACAATATTAGGCTCAAATTAAAGCTTATTAAATTCTAATTACTAATCTAGAGTCAAAATTATTTATTTAGATTGATTAGAACCTAAAATTGCTTAAAACACCCAAATTGCTTAGTAATTCACTTAAGCCCTTAACCGTAAATTCTCTAAATTGCATGAATACCTTGCCTACACCTAAATAATACATGGAACACACAAAATCCTCTTCCACAAGGCTGTAATGGCACGAAATTATTGAGTAATAAGTCAGAAAATTATTACACAAAAATCCAAAGAATGAAAACAAAGAATCATGAAAACATGGAAACATGATTCCATGTTTTAAGCCACCAAACAAAATGATTTTTCTTCCTTATTTTTTTCTCTAATTTTTGGTCAGATTTCCTTCCTTCCTTTGTCCATTTATGAGCTGCAAAATCTCTATAAATAGGCATGCTTGAAGATAGTTTAGATGCTTAGTTCATAACTTACACAAATTCTAGTCTTAGGAGCACCAAAAGCTTTCTTTCTTTCTTTCTCTTGGCCGAATTCTCCCTTCAGCTTTTCAAGGATATTTTGCTTCATTTCACTCAAGGAAACCAAGTTCTCTTCCTTTCTTTCAAATCAAATTAGGTAGGGAGTGTTTCTAAGTTCATTTTATGCTAAGACAAGTTATGTTTCTAGCTCAAAAATGATGTTTTCATGAGCTTTCTTTTAAGTTTTCATTTTCAGTTTCTTCTTCCTTTCTTTTTAAAGTATTTCGGCCATATGGCCTAGCTTATGATGAGACCATGGCTTGATGATGAGATTCTTGAGTGTTGGTTTCAAAGCTTTCACAAGTTAGATCTCTAAAACTTGAAGGTTTCACTAGTTTCCAAATCTTCTAAAATTTCAGTTTTTCTTTCCTTATTTTCCTTTCATGGTTTCGGCCAAATGGCCTAGGAAGGAATGAAATGATGGCTTGATGATGAGGACCTTGAATATGGGTTGTAAATCCATCACAAGTTAGGCCTCTAAAGCTTGAACATTCCATTTAATGCAAAACTTTAAAGAATAATGTTTTTATCTTGAGGTTTGAATATGAAATATGTATTGAAGGAGCTTTAGTAAAGAGATCAAGTGAACTTGCATCCATGTTTAAGTTTATGTCTTGCACAGCCATATTTATTTTATGTCATAACTAAATTCTCAAGAATAAATAAATGAACTTGCATATCTCATGTTTAAATTTCAAGCTTGCATTTCATGTTTAAATTTCAAGTTGTCACTTAATCTCTAAAGATAATAAAGAAGTTGCATCTCATGTTTATTTTATGCTCTCACTTTATTTTATAATGGCTAAAAGAATCAATGCATGGCATGTTTATTTTATGTCATCACCTAAAAATCCTAGAGCTCAAAGACTTGCCTATGAATCATAAGCGAAGAAATGAGATAATTGGAGTTAAAGAATTTATTCTTTAAGAAGTCTTGAGAATTGGAGCTTAAAAAAAATGTAATTCTCTTCTCCCTCACCGGTCCTGTACTACCGCGCTCTGGTTGCTTAAGGTTCTTTCTCCTCTCCGGTCCTGCGGATTACGCCTCAAGTTTCTTGCATCATGTTTATATTACAAGTTCTTGCATCATGTTTAATTTTCAAGTCATCACCTTAAATCTTAAAGATAAAGAAATGGAATTGCATATCATGTTTATAATTCCAAGCTATCACCTTATAAAGATAAGATTAAAATAAGGTTGCATAGCATGGTAATAATTCTAAGATGTCACCTAAATCTCTAAAGCTCAAGACTTGCTCCTTTTATCTTAAGTGAAAGATTTAACTATGAACATTCTTTCGAGTTATAAATCGGTCCCATGGTTAAGTTAGGCCTAAAGTCCTATGACTTCTTTCAAGTTTAACAAAAAGAATTAGTTCTAAAAGAGTTTTAAAACTTTGTAAGAATTTTATGGGAAGCTAGTAATTTTATGTGTACTTAAAATGTGATTTGATGCTTATCAAGAATTTGGTGTCATTGATTGATTCCCTGGTTTGTATGTTATAGTTGCTGTTGCAAACAATGAAAACTTATGCATGAAATAAGGACATATTTTGTTACCTGGAAGAAAGTGTATTACTAAGAGTGCAATTTGGAAAGATTCTGGCTAAGGAAAGATTTGGTATTTAAGCGTGTCCATTGTGACCCACCTCTCTTCCTGGGAATCTCCAGATGCATGATTATAGTTGATATATATTATTCAGAATAAGAGTAAATAAGAAAATGTTAGAATTATTATGAATTGCGAGTTGTAACATGCAAAGACTTATTGGTGACTTAAAATTTATAAGAAAATGATCCTCCTGGACCCATCAAACTATAGGTGGTGAAAAGGTGATTCTAGCCCCCTAACCTGTTCTCTCAAAAGGGTAGAGTTAGGACTTTAACTTATTAAAAAGGATAAGTATATGCTAGTGACGACTAGTAAGGTATGAGCTCATAACCTAGATTACTCCCAAAAGGGTGGAGTATAGGGTGGCCCAAGGAAAATAATGAGGATGATAAGATTTTAAAGTCACCTAAGGTACTAAAGAAATAAATTATGTGCACTATGTCCATGTGTAGCTATTATGATATTCTTCTGTGCATAACATACATGAGTTGATGATGAGAAATATGATGTTCTTCTATGCATGTTATATTAATGATGATGATGAGGAATATGATGTAATGATAAAAGAAAAGTTCATTATGAATATGACATGTTAAGATTATGATGCATTATAAGACGCATAATTAAAATTGGCCGAATCGGTAAAAGTATTTTCTGAACTTAAAATTTAATCTTCGTATGTTCACTATTTTATAATAACCCGAGATTCCTGGAGACTTTGATGACACCGTAGAAGGATATACCTAAGAATTCTTTAGTAAGATTCTCACTCCCTTTCCTTTATTTCCGTCATTGTCTTCAGATTCAATGGCGACATTCGTCCTTTCGTTGACACCCTACTTGGGAATTCCACTATGATCCGTGCATCATTCGTATCACTTTGAAGGAAGGTGCTCGGTTCGTGTTTTTATTTACGTAGGTCATCCATTTGCACATCCTGTCCCTAGTTATCGTTTTCTCCTACTTCTTGTAACATGAAAAATTATTTAAAAATTAATTTGAGCTTTGTTATTCGTAATTTCAAAAATCTAATAGTATAGTAATGATGAGGGTGGCCACGGACCTGCAAAAAAAAAAAAATTTTGGCCGGTGAATAGTAATCTGTGGGCCCATAGGGCCCATCCGTACAATGAAATTTAGATCCTGAATGAAATGCCGGGACTTAGAAAATATAGTATTGAGGTTAGAAAATGTTAAAAATAAGAATTTTAGACCTGAAATTTATTTTCAGGAAACATCCATTTTACGGATATGGTATTTTACCTGTTTGGTTAAATTACTGTGTAGTTTCTACATTTATGAAATTTGTAGTGCGAATTAGACAGATAATATGACAAGTGTGTGGCTTAAAATAGGCCACACCATTGCCCTTTTCTATGAGCCAATGAGGATGTTACAAAATTGCACAAAATTATCTTCAAGAAACACATTGCATAATTCATTAATGTATGCATTATCTTCAAATGAAAAAGAAAATAAATCAAAATTCATCATTTCTTCTTCCTTAAGTCTCGGCAGAACTCCATTCAGCCATTCTTCTATCTTTTTCTTCTTCAAAAACATAAAAAAACATACTAAGAACACTAAGCCACAACATCAAACATCCATATGTTTTGTCACAAACACAAATTTACCTCTTGAAAACTTGAATCAATTCCTTATTACACAACCCTTATCTCACCATAGCATCAAGTTAGCTATTATTTACAGTGTTGTAAGAGGATTAGAGAGAGGGTTAGATCAAGAAATTGGTGGAGGATCCTTGAGCAAAGTTAAGAACAAGAGTTTAAGCTTCAAAGAGTCAAGTAGGCCTTACTCATCCACTTTTCTTTCAAATTTTCTTTGGAAATTTATGATTTGATTGAGCCTGATATTTTTCATTTCATTGGTTGATAGCATATGAATATTGATGTATTAATTTTGGTGTGGTGTTTGGATGATATTAGAAATCATTTTTGTCAAAAGGAATTTTGAACTATGCTGCTGGATTTTCGGAATTCTTCTGGTAGGGATTGTTCACGAATTTTTGGCATTATTGTGGGCATTTTCATGAGCTATAAAAATATATGTTAAAGCCACCATCCTAGGATAGTTCCACAAATTTTCTTGGGCTCTGAATTTGACTCCAATGCTTTAAAAAAAATCAAGAATTGAAAGTGTGTCTATGCTGCCTGATTGTGGAACTGAAGCTATGAAGTTTGCAAATTTTTTTAACATAGTAAACGATTGGTTTTTCCTTTGAAATTTTTAGAGTGTTTATCACATCATGAAGTTCAACTTGATTTTTGTTTTGAATTTATTCAATTATTTTCTAGGGTTAAAAATTATGAGAACTCTGGTCTTAACTTGTGAATTGGTGGTCCCTAACCACTGAATTTGTACAATTTATTGAAGGAGTTAGAGAGCTTTGTTTTTTTGAAATTTTTATGGAGTGTTTTGGACATATTGAGGTAACTCAGGGAATTTTCACAGCCTTTAAATTGATTGTTTGATTTGTGAACTAAATCATCTGTAATCTTATCCCAAATGCTGTCCTTGTATTGAAAATGAATTAAACTCTTGATCTAGGAGTCAAGTGAACTCTAGTTCAAGTATGATGTATATGAATGCATGTTAGTGACATTAACAATTGATTTATGGGGAGTGAATGGGAATCACTTGTGATTGACTATATATATAGGGTTGAAACATTATGAAATTTAGAAACTATGCTAGTGTATGTAGTAATGTAAGCTTGAGGTTGGAGTATGTATCAAGTGGAGAACAAGTCCCCTGAAGGTGTAAAGGGCACGGGAAGGTCCCCTTTAGTCTATAGAGGGCACGAAAGGTCCCCTAAATGTAAAGGGCATGGGACAAGTCCCCTGGATGTGTAAAGGGCACGGTAGGTCCCCTTTAGTCCAAAAAGGGCAAGAAAAGGTCCCTTTGATGTACCGAGGGCACGTAAAGTTGAAAATGAATTATTATGATGTTGAGTAGTATGACATATGTATACTGAGTGATGGAGTAATTAAAATAAATCCACTTCGGAAGAATGACTTTTGAACTTTAAAATGAACCTTTGATATATGTTGCATGCTCACAATTTTACTAATAAACGAAGTGGCTTGGATGAGAACGATGGCATGAGTTTCATTATATGTTTTGGCATGCCCTGAAGAATTTTAGAATTCTCACCCCTATGTGTTTGTTTCCGTGTCGTCTCCAGGTTAATTCCAGAAGGCAGTGAAGCCCTACACAAGAAAGGCTGAATTGGAATTTCTGGAGCTTAGAGTGGAGACTTGTAACTGTTGTACTTAGATATGTATATGTATCTAATATAGTAAGGAATAGATGTGTACTAACGCTCATAGAAGAGTCTCCTTTTGTACTTGATGTATACTAAATAAATATTTTGTTTCCTTGTGTATATTTTGATAGAATCATGAGCTAGTCACTACATAATTCGACTCTATCACTCTTGCCAGACAACTAAGAAAGGTCCGAATTATAAGTAACAACTCCTAAGTATAATGTCATTACTTAAGGATGACATTGCACTTGGGAGGATGTTACACTTCTCCCTATGGCGATGAAATGGTTTTGAACATGCATGTCCACTTGATGAAAGAATGTTACGTTCTTATCCCGCCATCTGCTGTCCATGGTTTTCCAGATAATCCACGAACGAGATTCTGAAACTGATCCTTTAGAGGACCCTCCTACTCATGCTTATTCTGAGAGCCCTCCTACTCTCCCACGTGTAAGAGAGGGGTAGGAAATTGTTCAGCGAGGTTAGCAAGAAGATCGTCCATGCGATCGACCTGGTGCATCTCGTGTGCCCCTCCGAGGAAGCTCCAGTTATGGGTTTCTTCCCGTTTCCAAGACAGTGGCCCTAGAGTTCTTAGTAGTCTTAGGAGTGTTATACATTGTTTTAGAGTAGCCTTCTCAGCTTTTAAGGTTATCTAGTTTAGGGGCATGAATTTCCTTATAAATAGTTTCCTATGGTGTGAAGGTATAAGATATGATGTATGAACTTAACTCACCTTTTGAGTGAGGTTATTGTATATATGTTGTGATGTGCATTATGGATGTTATGTGATGGAGCCAATATGATATATTTAGATTCTTAAATGTCTTATTTTACTACCGCTTAATCATTTATGTTATGCGCGGCTTACGATTTCAATTATGTTAAAAAAATGGCCGTAATTTCACTAAGTATTTTCAAAATATGATGAAAGAACCAAAGCAAAGAGTAAAGTCTAGTCATTAATCCAATTCAACCTAGGTGTATTTGGTTAATTACTAGAATGTTACACCTTGCTTGGCTGAACCATCATCCTCACCAAAGAGAAGATTTTGTCTTCTCATTCCATCAAGAATCCAAGTTTTTTCTCATTTCTTTCAAGACTTCTTTAGGTAGGGGTTTTGTTTCAAAGTTTTACTTGTTTTCCTTAAGAAAAGTCTAGTTTTCTCTTGGTTTTGAAGCTTTTCCTTTCCTCCTTTCATTTTGGCCTTGGAGCCTTTTTATGTGAAAAACTTTAGCTTGATGATGAGGTTTCAAGATAATGGTCTTGTGATGTCATGTGAGAAACCTCTAAAACTTGAAAAGCTTGGTCTTGGACCATATATGCTCTTGGTTTCTTTCCTTTTTCTTGCTCAATGTAACACCCTAATATTTACCCCAACACGTTAGGATATTAAGATCAATTATTAGTTATTACTTCACTTTAAAACTCATTTGTAAAACTACTTAGTGGAAAATACGTAAAATTTTTTTTTAAAATAAATTACTATGCAAACAAAGTGCGATCCATTTACATAAGCGGAAGAAATGGAAAAGCAATTACATCATGCAATATAAAGCAAGTAAGAACACCTCAATCATAATATCACCCAATCATAATATTAATCATAATAGTTTAGTACAACAACTGAAATATAACATAATACGAATAAAGTCTTACCCATATAAGTAGGCCCAGTTAGGAAGGAAAACATAAATAGGAAACATAAACCAAGAATACATAGAAAAGCCCTCAAGAGATACTACTAGCTAAAAGTAACCCTCCCTTCTAAAAACCTACAAAAACTACTCCTTGGACCTGGAAGAGTCGAATACCAAAGCTCTTTCCTGATGTGGCCCAACAAAGAGGGGGCATGGGCATGCAGAATTGCAGCACGTGGCCTCCTCCGAGCACCTCTGGCTGACATAGACGCCTCATAAGCCTCAGCTTAGAGACCGTGTCCTCGCTACCCTTACGGCAGAGGGCATCTGAGGGGCGGAATCCTCTGAACAGGATCGGCCCTAGTCCTTACAGGTCCCTCCCCATCGACGCATGAGGGACGCATACTTCAAGAGTCATGCACCGTTGAAGATGATGGTCGGGCATGGCCGTTCGCTGTCACAAGTACGCATCTCTCGAAGATCAAGTCATCGCCATAGGGAGAGGTCGGGTAAAGTGAAGCTGGAGATCGGAAAAAAACGGCATCCCATGTATGCAAAAATGCGCACGGCACAACGACCCTCAAAGTGATAGGACTGATATCCGATTCAGTGTAGCTCCCACAGAGGCGATCAACAAATCACAAACGACGCCATCGAAATCTGAAGACGCACGGAAAGAGAAGAGAGGGATAATCTTGCTAAAGAATCTCAGGGAAACCTCTATCCTAGTGTCATCGTTTACGTCCCCAGGAACCTTGGGTTTATTATAAAAAGGTTAAGCATGCAAAGGTTCATTATGACGTTTTCTTAAATAATTATCCAAGATCCGTGTCTTTTATGATGAATCTTA
This sequence comes from Dalbergia oliveri, assembly GCA_030441495.1. Classification (NCBI taxonomy): domain Eukaryota; kingdom Viridiplantae; phylum Streptophyta; class Magnoliopsida; order Fabales; family Fabaceae; genus Dalbergia; species Dalbergia oliveri. The sequence goes on along the minus strand of JAMLFY010000003.1, from coordinate 28,536,357 downwards.
ATGCATGTATACAACATAGTAGAACATGAATGCATGACAATACATAGCAAAGCAATAAAACATATCATAAGCAAATAGTTCACATATAAGTGGCATATAACTTCTCGTGATCAATCTTTCGCTTTCATAAGCAAGATGCTTCTCATTTTTTCTCATTCTCAAACTTGTGACATCATGATCTTTTCAAAACAATAGTAACTAACACCTGATATAGGCTATAAGCTCATACCTTAACTAGTCGTCACTAGTTCTTACTTATCCTCTTGATAAGCGAATCATAATCATAAAAATAACAAATCCCGACTCCTAGAATATGGGCAGGGACCTAAGGAATCACCCATATGGGACTTTCTTCCTTCTGATGCATCAAGGGTTAAGACCAGTGACTTTGTCCTTTGGGAGGTGATGTCGATCCCTCACGGTTTTACCTTCTCCTCAAGTGGTAAGGAAAGTACGTCTCAGTCCTTGAAATGCATCATCTAGTTAAGACCAGTGACATTGTCACCTTTAGTATGGCCCCCAACCATACCTTCCACCGTTTTCCTTTTCCTTATGGAGCAGGAGAAATGTGTCTGCATGTCACATATAAAATCTTTCTTTTCAAAACTTTCTCAGTCCTTCAAATTTGACAGAAATTTGGTAGTATAACCACTATACTCCAATTTCTCAAATTTGAATGCCACATAATTCAACCACACATATCATCCTCATGAAACTTTCTCAATTAAAAAGATCTCTAATTTGCAAGAGCATGTTCTACTAACTCATTCATACTCGCATTCTCATGCATCTCAAACATGACATACCACATCGTCACATCAAGATGCCACAAATACGCATATAGTCTCATGCTCATGATACTAACATATTCACATCATTATGAGTATGTCCACTCGGTCTCATGCTCACATCACACCTCCTATCTCATGGGTGTCTTTATGCTTTGACCCTTATGGGTTAAACTTGTGTTCTAATTATCCTAACCTTCATTATGAATTTTTATAACACCTAAGGGATCATTACCTACAATTTCCCTAAAGTTTATCATTTATAACATAACCAAACAGCTCTAATTACTTTGGGCAGAATTTTGCTTTATGGTTACGGGGTCCTAGAATCTTCTTTGACCCTTTCTAAGTTCCGTCTTTGCCTAAGGCTCTATAATTAACTCCTAAACCAATTATGAGGGATTCCTACACATATTAACTAATTATAAACCATTTTTATTAAGTCCAATTATGATGGGACAGAATTACAAATTTGTGCATCTAAGTGTTCTAGAATTCACATTTTAAGTCCTTTTTTGTTACTTGTTCTTTCTAAACTTCCCTAAATCGTTCCTTGCTTCACTGAAACATAATTTTACACATTTTATCACCATAAAACAGAATATATAGTGGCCAATCAACCAAGGCAGAACCAAAAATATAGCTCATATAATCACATAATTTCATGATTTAAATGTATATAAGTTGCTAGTTTCTCTTGGAATCATTTTAGTAACTCAAAATTCATTTAGAAACCAAATAATCTCATTAAAATCACATAAATATATGCTAGCTCAGTAGCTAATTCATTTAGCTCAAGGAATAGATTTAAACACAACTTTGTTCATAAAGTTCCTTGAGTGTACCTAAGCTTAAAAAATTCCAAGACTTAGACTATAGGCACTTATGATTAGATGAACTCATCCAAGTCCATCATCATCATCACAAGGCCGAATTGGCATCTGCCTCCATGGTTTTCCAAGTATAATCCACGAACGAGATTCTGAAACTGACCCTTCAGAGGACCCTCCACTCATGCTTATTCTAGAGCTCTCTTCTACTCTCCCACGTGTAAGAGAGGTAAGTGAGGAAACATTGTTCAGCCAGGTTAGCAAGAAGATCGTCCATGCGACCCAACTGGTGCATCTCGTGTGCCCCTTCCGGAGGAAGCTCGTCAGCGTATTTCTTCCTCCCGTTTCCAAGATAGTGGCCCTAGATAGTTCTTAAGTAGTCTTAAGAGTGTTATACATCCCAGTTTTAGAGTAGTCTTCCTAGCTTTTAAGGTTATCTAGTTTAGGGGCATGAATTTCCTTATAAATAGTTTCCTATGGTGTGAAGGTGTAAGATATGATGTATGAACTTAACTCACCTTTTGAGTGAGGTTATTGTATATATGTTGTGATGTGCATTATGGATGTTATGTGATGGAGCCAATATGATATATTTAGATTCTTAAATGTCTTATTTTACTACCGCTTAATCGTTTATGTTATGCGTGGCTAACAATTTCAATTATGTTAAAAAAATGGCTCGTAATTTCACTAAGTATTTTCAAAATATGATGAAAGAACCAAAGCAAAGAGTAAAGTCTAGTCATTAATCCAATTCAACCTAGGTGTATTTGGTTAATTACTAGAATGTTACATTTTGGTATCAGAGCAGGTTTCCATCTAGCTCTAGGATTGGACCGGCTATGCTTCTAAAGCATAATATGTTAGTAATGTCATGTGTAGATGTTTATCATTAGGATGAGCTTAAGGATTAGAAATACGTGACTTACTGGATGTTGAAAGTGCCATGGTAACTTGCTCACTTTGCATGGAATATTGGGCTTGATCACCTCAGTGTTGCTATTTTGTGTGTATAGGGACCAATGGCACGACAAGAACTAGGAGCGCGCATAGAATAACCAAGATAATGAGACGCTGAAGCACTTCGCGACATAGCAAGGACCATGAGAATGATGATGGAACGGATGGATCAGGATCGTCAAGCTAATATAAATCAAGGACATGAAATTCCCGAACATGCTCGTTTCTGGGAATTTCGTAAGGCGAATCCACCCTTTTCAAGGGGACCCTGAATCCTAATGTAGCAGATGAATGGATTCGGAATATTGAGAAGGTCTTTGTTGTAGTTCCATGTTCCGAGGAGCAGAAGGTCACTCTTGCCACCCACATGCTTGAGGGTGATGCCGGCTTCTGGTGGACTGGTTTGAAGACTCCTGGAGGCAACCGAAGTGGACATTGATTGGGAATTATTCAAGGTCCATTTTTACGAGAAGTACTTTCCTGAATCGGTTAGAAATGCTAAGGACATTGAATTCATGCAACTTGTCCAGGGGAATATGAATGTGGCTCAGGATACTGCCAATTTGAGGAACTCATTAAGTTCTCAAGGATGTACCAAGGTAACCCTGGTGAGTATTGGAAATGCATTAAATACGAGTCAGGGTTAAAGGAGAACTTAATGTGGAGGTTGCGCACTTGGAAATGGATTTCTCTACCTTAGTCAACAAATGTCGCATCATTGAAGAAGGTAGAGAAGCTGGGTACTTTAAAGTCTAAGAATATCATCAAAAAGCTGACACCTCAAGGTCAAATCAAGAGGCAAATCGACCTCCATTTCCACATCAATCAAGATCACAAGTGCCACAAAGGAACTTTCATCAAGGAAGACCGAACAACAACAACAACCGCTATAATAATCCCACAATTGCAACAACAACAATAATAACAATAAAGGAAAGCACCACAAAGAGGTCCAACAGTACCTCCACGACCCGTGCCATCCATGGAATGTCCCAAGTGCGGCAAGAATCATGGAGCATGCCATGTCGAGCCGGAACAAACGTGTGCTACCGGTGTGGAAAACCAGGTCATTACTCCCAGAATGCACAGAAAGGAACCCGCCAACCCCCAATCCCAAGCCAGGAATACCAAGGAAGGGTATTCACCGTTAATGTGAAGAAACGACAAAGTCACGAAATCTCGTGGAAGGTAAGTGTAATATGTATGGTAGAAACTTAATTGTACTGGATGATTCCTGCGCTTCCCATTCTTTTATCTCCCACTCGTGTGTTAAAACCCTTAACTTGCATATAACTGAGCTTCCTTTTGACCTTATTGTTTCTACTCCTAAAACCCGTTAGGACTTGTAAATGTTGTTTAGATTGCCATTTTGTTATTGAGAATAGATCATTTGTTTTAGATCTCATTTGCTTACCCATGCAAGGTTTAGATGTGATTCTTGGCATGGATTGGCTTGAAGCCAATCGTGTACTGTTAAACTATGAGAAAACCATTACTTTTCTTCCTTCCCATTAGACCTAAGAAACCCATAAATCTTTACATAATTGCTGTAGAAATGGACTGGTAAGGGTGAGAGTAAAGGTTATATTTTCCTAGCCGCTAGTGATGTAGACTTTGAGCAAAGTATCAATTAGATACCGATAGTAAGAAATTATCCCGAAGTATTTCCAGAATGAGATACTAGAGTTTCCCCAAGAGAGAGATAGAGTTCTCCATAGAATTGCTTCCGGTGTAGGTCCCATATCCATAGCCCCATATAGGATGTCCCCATTAGAGTTGACCGAGTTAAAAGCTCATTGGAGGATTTATTGGAGAAAAGTTTGTTAGACCTAGTGTGTCACCTTGGGGAGCCCTGTGTTGTTTGTGAAGAAAAAGGATGGAAGTATGAGGATGTGTGTTGACTATAGGCAATTGAATAAAGTGACGGTGAAGAACAAATACCCTTTGCCTAGGATAGATGACTTGATGGACCAGCTTAAGGTGCAGGAGTGTTTTCTAAGATTGATTTGAGGTCAGGTTACCACCAGAATTAGGGTAAGAGATGAAGATATACCGAAAACGGCCTTTCGCACTCGATACGGCCATTTTGAGTTTGTAGTAATGTCCTTTGGATTAACCAATGCTCCAGCAATTTTTATGGATTACATGAATAGGATCTTTAGACCCTATTTAGATCAGTTTGTGGTTGTCTTAATAGATGATATTCTCATCTACTCTAAGACCCACGAGGAGCATGAACGCCACCTAACCATAGTACTAGAGATCTTGAAGGAAAAGAAACTATATGCCAAGCTTTCTAAGTGTGAATTCTGGTTAGATGAGGTGAAATTTTTAGGGCATGTAGTATCTAAGAAAGGAATTGCTGTAGATCCTAGTAAGGTGGAAATTAATGACTTGGAAAGACCAACCACGGACTAAAGTAAGGAGCTTCTTGGGTTTAACTGGTTATTACCGTCGGTTTATCAAGGGATTTTCCCAGATTTCCCTACCCCTGACCAAGCTAACTAGGAAAAACACCCCTTTTTCATGGACCCCGAGTGTGAGAAGAGCTTTCAAGAGCTGAAACACAAGCTAACCTCAACCCCTTTCATTACCCGACCCCAATGTGCCTTTTGAAGTGTACTGTGATGCTTCGAGAAAAGGTTTGGGTTGTGTACTGATGCAAAATAGGCAAGTGGTGGCCTACGCATCAAGACAACTCAAGCCCATGAGGCAAATTACCCCACCCATGACCTTGAGTTAGCCGCTCGTGTTTGCTCTAAAGATTTGGAGACACCATTTATACGGAGTGAGGTTTGAGGTGTTTTCCGATCACAAGAGTTTGAAATATCTCTTTGATCAAAAAGAGCTAAACATGAGGCAAAGAAGGTGGATGGAGTTTTTAAAAGATTATGATTTTGGGTTAAACTATCATCCAGGTAAAGCTAATGTTGTAGCGATGCCCTAAGTAGGAAATCCTTACAAGTGTCCCGTTGATGGTGAAGGAGGTTGAGTTAATTGAGGTTTAGAGACCTAAATTTAGGGATGACCTTGACCACTAAGGGCATAAGAGCTTGTCACCTTAGTGTGACGAGTGAATTCAAGGAAAGAATTGCTCAAGCCCAAAGGAAAGATAGAGAATTTCAAGAGACCATAGAGGCAGGAAGAGCTGATAAGTTGAAAGGTTTTACCCAAGGGAATGATAGTTTATGGAGGTTTGAAGGTCGTATATGTGTACCTGCTAGTGGTGACCTCCGAAAGGATATTTTGGAGAAAGCCCATAAGAGCCATTTTACCCTTCATCCAAGTGCCACCAAGATGTATCAAGATTTGAAGAAGATGTTTTGGTGGCCAGGATTGAAGAAGGATGTGTGCACATGGGTGAGTAAGTGCTTGGTGTGTCAAAAAGTGAAGATTGAACACCAAAAACCTTCTGAATGTTGCAACCTCTGCAATCCTGAATGGAAGTGGGATAGTATCTCCATGGATTTTGTAACTGGACTACCGAGGACCCAGCGAATCATGATGCCATATGGGTAATCGTGGATCGGTTGACTAAGTCACCCACTTTTTACCTATTAAAGTGACTTATTCCTTGGATATGTTAGCAGTATATATATAGGAGATAGTAAGATTACATGGAGACCGTCAACAATAATCTTGATCGAGATCCGCGATTCACGTCACGGTTTTGGGAGCCTTTCAGAAGGCATTTGGTTAAAGCTTGTTCTAGACGGCTTATCACCCCAAACGGACGGTCAATCTGAAAGAACTATCCAAACTTTGGAGGACATGTTGAGGGCATGTGTTTTAGATCAAAGAGGAGTTGGACAAGTACCTATTATTGAGTTTGCATATAATAACAGTTATCATGCAAGTATCCGTATGGCACCATACGAGGCCCTCTATGGATTGAAGTGTCAATCACCTCTATGTTGGTATGAGCCCGAGAGCAAAGTCTACTCTCCTATATTGTGAGGGAAACAACGGAACAAATTAAGAAAATTAGGGATAAAATTCTTACTGCTAAAGTCGACAGAAAACTATGCGACAAGCGGCAAAAACCGCTAGATTTTCAAGAAGGGGACCATGTGTTCCTAAGAATCACCCCCACCACAGGCATAGGACGAGCAATGAAAGTAAAGAAATTGAGCCCAGATTTCTTGGCCGTTTGAAATCCTTAACAAAGTAGGATCCGCAGCCTACCAGCCTTACCCCGAGTCTCCCAACCTTCATGATGTTTTCCATGTCTCCCAGTAAGGAAATATCATTCTAACCCAAGTCATGTACTAGAGCCAGAACATGTACAATTAAGAGATGACCTAACGTTTAACTTACCACCCAAGAGAATCGTTGACCAGGAGTTAAGGTTAAGAAATAAGGTCGTACCTTTGATCAAAGTAGCATGGAGACAAGGTGAAACTGAAGAAGTTACATGGAGCTGGAATAGATGCAAGCACAATACCCCGAGCTATTCTCAGGTAACAAATTTCGAGGGCGAAATTCTTTTTAAGGAGGGAGTAATGTAACGCCCCAATTTTTACTGTAATCTTTACGTCATTAGAAATTACCAAATTACCGTAGGTAAATATTATATAAAATTTGAGACCAAACAATCCTCAATAAAGGAATATAACGTTAGAAGAGAAGTTAGGAGCAATTCGCACAAGCATTGCAAACCCCGATTTTTGGACGTGTAAAATGACCAAAATGCCCTGAGGTTATTTTACTCAAAAATGAGGATCGTGGGCCCACCCGTCCTCAAGGGGATGTTTTGAGGATAATAAAGGATTGTTTGTGTTATGTGTGTTAATAGAGAAGAAGATCTCAATTTTGAGTTTCGACGTGAAATGACCAAAACGCCCCGCGTTTTAATTTTATTTGCGTGCCGACCAGGTCGAACCTCACTAAAATATTTTAAAAGGTGTTTTTAAGTTATGAATGACCCTTGGTTAAGTCCGATGGTCCCGGTTTTTGGGTTAAATTACGTTTTTGCCCCTGCCATTGTGAGCTTTTGCAAATTTTGAGATTTTGATTTGTCTAACGAAACCTAAACAATATTAGGCTCAAATTAAAGCTTATTAAATTCTAATTACTAATCTAGAGTCAAAATTATTTATTTAGATTGATTAGAACCTAAAATTGCTTAAAACACCCAAATTGCTTAGTAATTCACTTAAGCCCTTAACCGTAAATTCTCTAAATTGCATGAATACCTTGCCTACACCTAAATAATACATGGAACACACAAAATCCTCTTCCACAAGGCTGTAATGGCCGAAATTATTGAGTAATAAGTCAGAAAATTATTACACAAAAATCCAAAGAATGAAAACAAAGAATCATGAAAACATGGAAACATGATTCCATGTTTTAAGCCACCAAACAAAATGATTTTTCTTCCTTATTCTTTTCTCTAATTTTTGGTCAGATTTCCTTCCTTCCTTTGTCCATTTATGAGCTGCAAAATCTCTATAAATAGGCATGCTTGAAGATAGTTTAGATGCTTAGTTCATAACTTACACAAATTCTAGTTTAGGAGCACCAAAAGCTTTCTTTCTTTCTTTCTCTTGGCTAATCCTCCCTTCAGCTTTTCAAGGATATTTTGCTTCATTTCACTCAAGGAAACCAAGTTCTCTTCCTTTCTTTCAAATCAAATTAGGTAGGGAGGTGTTTCTAAGTTCATTTTATGCTAAGACAAGTTATGTTTCTAGCTCAAAATGATGTTTTCATGAGCTTTCTTTTAAGTTTTCATTTTCAGTTTCTTCTTCCTTTCTTTTAAAGTATTTTGGCCATATGGCCTAGCTTATGATGAGACCATGGTTTGATGATGAGATTCTTGAGTGTTGGTTGCAAAGCTTTCACAAGTTAGATCTCTAAAACTTGAAGGTTTCACTAGTTTCCAAAGCTTCTAAAATTTCAGTTTCTTTCCTTATTTTCCTTTCATGGTTTCGGCCAAATGGCCTAGGAAGGAATGAAATGATGGCTTGATGATGAGGACCTTGAATATGGGTTGTAAATCCATCACAAGTTAGGCCTCTAAAGCTTGAACATTCCATTTAATGCAAAACTTTAAAGAATAATGTTTTTATCTTGAGGTTTGAATATGAAATATGTATTTTTTTACTTTGTCTTGCTAAGATACATATATTGGGTTGAAATCATAATTTTCTTAAAGTCTTGAAGGAGCTCTAGTAAGAGATCAAGTGAACTTGCATCCATGTTTAAGTTTATGTCTTGCACAGCCATATTTATTTTATGTCATAACTAAATTCTCAAGAATAAATAAATGAACTTGCATATCTCATGTTTAAATTTCAAGTTGTCACTTAATCTCTAAAGATAATAAAGAAGTTGCATCTCATGTTTATTTTATGCTCTCACTTTATTTTATAATGGCTAAAAGAATCAATGCAGGACATGTTTATTTTATGTCATCACCTAAAAATCCTAAAGCTCAAAGACTTGCCTATGAATCATAAGTGAAGAAATGAGATAATTGGAGTTAAAGAATTTATTCTTTAAGAAGTCTTGAGAATTGGAGCTTAAAAAAATGTAATTCTTCTCCCTCATAGGTCCTGTGGACTACCGCCTTCTTGCTTAAGGTTCTCTTCTCCCTTACCTGTGCTGTTACCGCCCTTCAGCTTCTTGCATCATGTTTATATTACAAGTTCTTGCATCATGTTTAATTTTCAAGTCATCACCTTAAATCTTAAAGATAAAGAAATGGAATTGCATATCATGTTTATAATTCCAAGCTATCACCTTATAAAGATAAGATTAAAATAAGGTTGCATAGCATGGTAATAATTCTAAGATGTCACCTAAATCTCTAAAGCTCAAGACTTGCTCCTTTTATCTTAAGTGAAAGATTTAACTATGAACATTCTTTTGAGTTATAAATCGGTCCCATGGTTAAGTTAGGCCTAAAGTCCTATGACTTCTTTCAAGTTTAACAAAAAGAATTAGTTCTAAAAGAGTTTTAAAACTTTGTAAGAATTTTATGGGAAGCTAGTAATTTTATGTGTACTTAAATGTGATTTGATGCTTATCAAGAATTTGGTGTCATTGATTGATTCCCTGTTTGTATGTTATAGTTGTTGTTGCAAACAATGAAAACTTATGCATGAAATAAGGACATATTTTGTTACTGGAAGAAAGTGTATTACTTAAGAGTGCAATTTGGAAAGATTCTGGTAAGGAAAGATTTGGTATTTAAGCGTGTCCATTGTGACCCACCTCTCTTCCTGGAATCTCCAGATGCATGATTATAGTTGATATATATTATTCCAGAATAAGACCGTAAATAAGAAAATGTTAGAATTATTATGAATTGAGTGTAACATGCAAAGACTTATTGGTGACTTAAAATTTATAAGAAAATAATCCTCTGGACCCATCAAACTATAGGTGGTGAAAGGTGATTCTAGCCCCCTAACCCTGTTCTCTCAAAATAAGTTAGGACTTTAACTTATCAAAAGATAAGTATATGCTAGTGACGACTAATAAGGTATGAGCTCATAACCTAGATTACTCCAAAAGGGTGGAGTATAGGGTGGCCCAAGGAAAATAATGAGGATGATAAGATTTTAAAGTCACCTAAGGTACTAAGAAATAAATTATGTGCACCATGTCCATGTATAGCTATTATGATATTCTTCTGCATAACATACATGAGTTGATGATGAGAAATATGATGTTCTTCTATGCATGTTATATTAATGATGATGATGAGGAATATTATGTAATGATAAAAGAAAAGTTCATTATAAATATGACATGTTAAGATTATGATGCATTATAAGACGCATAATTAAAATTGGCCAATCTCTAAAAGTATTTCGAACTTAAAATTTAATCTTCGTATGTTCACTATTTTATAATAACCCGAAATTCCTGGAGACTTTGATGATGACACCGTAAAGGATATACCTACTAGAATTCTTTAGTAAGATTCTCACTCCTTTCCTTTATTTCCGTCATTGTCTTCAATTCAGATGGCGACATTCGTCCCTCCGTTGACACCCCACTTGGGAATTCCACTATGATCCGGTGCATCATTCGTATCACTTTGAAGAAAGGTGCTCGGTTCGTGTTTTTATTTACGTAGGTCATCCATTTGCACATCCTGCCCAGTTATCGTTTTTCTCCTACTTCTCCCTATGGCGATGAAATTGTTTTCGAACATGCACGTCCACTTGATGAAAGAATGTTACGTTCTTATCCCGCCTCATCTGCCGTCCATGGTTTTATAATCCACGAACGAGATATTGAAACTGATCCTTTAGAGGACCCTCCTACTCATGCTTATTCTGTAGAGCTCCTCCTACTCTCCCACGTGTAAGAGAGGGTTGAGGAAACTTGTTCAGCCGAGGTTAGCAAGAAGATCGTCCATGCGACCTAAGTGCATCTCGTGTGCCCCTTTCCGAGGAAGCTCGTCATGATCGGGTTCTTCCCGTTTCCAAGACAGTGGCCTAGAGAGTTCTTAAGTAGTCTTAAGAGTGTTATATATCCCAGTTTAGAGTAGCCTTCCTCTAGCTTTTAAGGTTATCTAGTTTAGGGGCATGAATTTCCTTATAAATAGTTTCCTATGGTGTGAAGGTGTAAGATATGATGTATGAACTTAACTCACCTTTTGAGTGAGGTTATTGTATATATGTTGTGATGTGCATTATGGGTGTTATGTGATGGAGCCAATATAATATATTTAGATTCTTAAATGTCTTATTTTACTACCGCTTAATCGTTTATGTTATGCGCGGCTCACGATTTCAATTATGTTAAAAAAATGGCTCGTAATTTCACTAAGTATTTTCAAAATATGATGAAAGAACCAAAGCAAAGAGTAAAGTCTAGTCATTAATCCAATTCAACCTAGGTGTATTTGGTTAATTACTAGAATGTTACACCTTGCTTGGCTGAACCATCATCCTCACCAAAGAGAAGATTTTGTCTTCTCATTCCATCAAGAATCCAAGTTTCTTCTCATTTCTTTCAAGACTTCTTTAGGTAGGGGTTTTGTTTCAAAGTTTTACTTTTTTTCCTTAAGAAAAGTTCTAGTTTTCTCTTGGTTTTGCAAGCGTTTCCTTTCCTCCTTTCATTTTCGGCCTTGGAGCCTTTTTATGTGAAAAACTTTAGCTTGATGATGAGGTTTCAAGATAATGGTCTTGTGATGTCATGTGAGAAACCTCTAAAACTTGAAAAGCTTGGTCTTGGACCATATATGCTCTTGGTTTCTTTCCTTTTTCTTGCTCAATGTAACACCCTAATATTTAACCCCACGCTTAGGACGTATTAAGATCAATTATTAGTTATTACTTCACTTTAAAACTCATTTGTAAAACTACTTAGTGGAAAATACGGGTAAAATTTTTTTTTAAAAATAAATTACTATGCGTAAAACAAAGTGCGATCCATTGCGTACAACATAAGCGGAAGTAAAATGGAAAAGCAATTACATCATGCAATATAAAGCAAGTAAGAACACCTCAATCATAATATCACCCAATCATAATATTAATCATAATAGTTTAGTACAACAACTGAAATATAACATAATACGAATAAAGTCTTACCCATATAGTGGAGAGCTTGCAGGAAACATAAATAGGAAACATAAAGATAATACATAGAAAAGCCCTCAAGAGATACTACTAGCTAAAAGTAACCCTCCCTTCTAAAAACCTACAGAAATGCTACTCCTTGGACAGGAGATGTAGTCCTAACTACCAAAGCTCTCCGATGTGGCCCAACAAAGAGGGGGCATGGGCATGGGTGGAGAGAGCGACGTGGCATCCTCCTAGGACACCTCTCAGGCTGACGTACACGCCTCATAAGCCTCAGTGAGAGACCGTGTCCTCGCCCCTTATGGAACATCCTCCCAAGTACAACCCCATTCTTAAGCTATGATATCGTACTTTAGAGTTGTTACTTGTTAATTACTGACCTCTTAATTATCTATAAGTTCATTTACGCATGAGATAACTAAGCGTAATTCTATTAAAACATATTACATGTAAACATCAAGTTTATTAAACATACAACTAAAATACATAAGGAAGCTCCTTTATGAGCTTTAGTACATCCGTCTTCTAATACATTTACATACATACTCATTTCACTAAGTATAGGAGAATAAAACAGGAACTACTACACTATAACAATCCTACACTTCTTTGCATAGTAGGATCATCATCCTTGAGCTTAACCTAGACACTAAAACAAACACATAGGGGTGAGAATTTTAGATAGGGCAACTCCCCAATCACAATTATAATGTCATCGTCATTGCCCCAGCCACTTCGGTTTATTCAGAACTGTGATCATGCAATATATTCTAAAGGTTCATTTTAAGATTTCAAAATCATCCTTTCGAAGTGGGTAGCTTTTAACAATCAATCAGGACATGTACATATATCCAGGCTCAAACACATAGTAAGTAAATCTACTTAAAGGATTTCATATGATATAGGTGATACATATGTTAAATAGGTAAAGTTATCTCAAAGTGACTTGATTTCCATCATGGCCATAGAAAGCCAATTAGTGCATTTTTCTCTTTTCATTGACATAGGAAAGACTTAGTTTATACCCAACGGTATTTTCAGTGGACAACTCCACAATAGATCCGTTATACCCAACGGGTATTTATGGTGGATCACACCACACAAGGGAAATAGACGCCAGGACTGAGCTCATTCCTATACGTGGTCATCGAACTTCATTTTTTTTCCATTTTGAATCCCACATAGACTCTATTCCTAGCCGATACGTCTACCACTCAAAATAAATTTTGGGAAGTTACTACTTTCGCCTTCCCCTCATTCAATCTAAGTCTTGTTTCTATTTTGTCCATATGTCAGAACATGCACATTTAAATTTATACATCCTTATAATGGCATCATATACTTTTCTCTTCTCAAATGCATACATAGGCCACATATAGGCAATCATTCACAATGAAATTCTCATTCTTTCTCATACTTCAATCCTTAAAATCCATAGTATGCATTTACATGTCATAAGTCACATGGCCAAACACTTAATATCAAATACTCATGTCATACTAGAAGCCAAAGTGCCATTACATTCTCAATTCAAAGCATTGTTCCATTCCCAGCACAATGGGCAGTTTTCACCCCATTGTGGCACAATTTGTTTTGCTCATCAAACAATCAATTTAGAGGTTATAAAATCTTAGACACTTCAATGTGTCTAGGAGACCCTGTAAAATTTCAAGACAATCAGAGCTCTATAGCTACCTCAGTAAAATGTACAAATTTAGTGGTCAGGGGTCACCAATTCCCAGACCAGAACCAGTTCCTTAATTTTTAACCCCAGAAAATGATTGAATTAATTCACAATAAAATTCACAGTGACACTTCAATATATTAGTAACTTCGTGTAAACATTTCAAGAGTTAGTTCAATCATTTGCTATGGTAATAAATTCAGACAAGTTTACTGCTTCAGCCTCAGGATCACAGCATCTGCCTCATTTTGATTTCTGATTTTGAGGCATCAAACCCTAAACCTAACACCCAAGAAAATTCAGGTAATTATTTTAAGATGTTTAATCCAACATATAATTTTTATAGCTCATGAAAACACCCAAAAATATTCCAGAAAATTCGTGAACCACTGCTGCCTAGGACAATAGAAATTCCAGCAACCTAGTCCAAACTTATTTTGATAAAAACCATTTTATGACACCATCCAAACCCACCACCAAAATTCACACATCAATATCAACATAATATCATCCAAAATAACCAGAAATTTCGGACATAACTCATCCCAAACAGATCAGAACAAATTTGACAAGAGAAGGCAAGAAAAACCCTACTTGTAATAACCTATTAGCTCCTTGGCTTCAAGATTAACCAAACTTGATTCCTTCTCCTCCAAAGCTCCCAATATAACTTCAAACCCCTCTGATATCAGTGAGGTGTAGGGAGAAAGGTAAGGATTGATGAGTGATTGAGATTTTGTTCGGTTAGATTTGTAGGGAATTGGGTGTAGAACAAGCTTAGTGAAAAACTTTTGATGATCCAACAACTCTAGCTTGGAGTTTTTGGGCTTGGAACTAAGAACAAGCTCTTGAGGACAAAAATGGTGGCTGCTCTCTTCTTCCCTTGCTGACCACGAAATTGCTCTTATCTTGGAGGAGAAGTTGGTGACTAGGCTTGCTTTAATAATTGAAATGGAGATATTTAGTAAAAAATCATTATTTATGTCATAAAGCAACAATGGATGGCTAAGGTTTAATCTTAGATTCCAAGATTAAATCTTGGCCTTCCACATGTCCTTAGTAGGTGGACATCATCCATTTGTGGTGATGAAAATACCTTTCGTGTTAAAAACCATACACGAAATCTTACCGAACGAGTAACGCCGTATATTAAACCCATATTACCCGAAAATCAATTTTAAGTATAAAATTATCATTCACACCTATTTCTAACCTTATTCCCATGTTTTCTAATTTCTGTTTTGGGCCTTAATCTAGGGTTTTAAGTTCCCCCGGGCTTGTGGGGCCCGCAAGGTTACTATTCACCAGCCCGAAATTTTTTTTTTTTTGATAGGTCCATTAGGCCGCCCTCATCATTTCTAAAATATTAGATTTTTGAAATTAAGATTAATAAAGCTCAAATTAATTTTTAATTAAATTTTAGGGTGTTACACTTACCCAACCTGAAATATTGAAGGGGCGGAATCCTTGAATAGGTATCGGCCTGAGTCCTTAGAGGTCCTTCATCGACCATGAGGGCACATACTTCGATAGTCACACACCGTGAAGATGATGGTCGGACATGGGGCTCGCTGTCACAAGTTCGCATTCTCTCGAAGATCAAGTCATCGCCATAGGGAGAGGTTCTGTAAGCTAAGCTCAGACTGAGAAAGTAAACGGGCATCCCATGTATGTAAAAATGCGCACGGCACAACGACCCTCAAAGTGATAGGAATTGATGATCGGATCAAATGGAGCTTCCCAGAGGCGTATCAACAAAAATCACAAACGAGCCATCGAAATTCTAAAGACGCAATGGGAAAGAAGATAGAGGGTGAGAATCTTGCTAAAGAATCTCAGGAGGGAAACCTCCTATCCTAGTGTCATCGTTTACGTCCCCAGGAACCTTGGGTTTATTATAAAAGTTAAGCATGCGAAGGTTCATTATGATGTTTTCTTAAAATAATTATCCAAGGTCCGTGTCTTTTATGATGAATCTTAATGCATGTATACAGCATAGTAGAACATGAATGCATGACAATACATAGCAAAGCAATAAAACATATCATAAGCAAATAGTTCACATATAAGTGGCATGTAACTTCTCTGATCAATCTTTCGCTTTCATAAGCAAGATGCTTCTCATTTTTTCTCATTTCTCAAACTTGTGACATCATGATCTTTTCAAAACAATAGTAATGACCCCCATACTAGGCTATGAGCTCATCCTTAACTAGTCGTCACTAGTTCTTACTTATCCTCTTGATAAGCGAATCATAATCATAAAAATAACAAATCCCGACTCTAGAGTATGGGCAGGGGACCTAAGGAATCACCCATCATGGGACTTTCTTCCTTCTTAAACGCATCAACTTGGTTAAGACCGTTGACTTTGTCTACTTTGGCAGGCTGATGTCGATGCCCTCTCTTTTAACCTTCTCCTCACCATAAGGAAAGTACGTTTCAGCTATGAAATGCATCATCAGTTAAGACAGCTGACATTGTCACCTTTGGTATGGCCCCAACCATACCTCCACGGGTTTCCTTTTTCTTACCAAGTAGGAGAAATGCGTCTCTGCATGTCACATATAAAATCTTTCTTTTCAAAACTTTCTCAAGTCCTTCAAATTTGACAGAAATTTGGTAGCATAACCACTATACTCCGAATTTCCTCAAATTTGAGTCATGCCACATAATTCAACCACACATATCATCCTC